>JAMXBD010001940.1:0-264705 GCA_024138025.1 Combretum micranthum | reverse complement strand
TTCGTTTTCTTAGTAAATCAAACTCGGTTTCGGGAATCGAAACCGGAAACCGAAAACCTTAAAAGAATGCCTAGGGCTAGTTTGGGACCTAGGAATGCTAAGTCTGACAATGCTGAAAGTGAAACCTCGAAACAATAAAAATGAGTTAGCTCTAGGATATAGTCCTAAATAATATACCGAAACATAAAAGATCAGATTTCAGAAAAATTCATTCATTTCGAACCGGATCGGGATCTATTCTCAAAACTAGTCTCCGGGACTCGAAAATAGAAAAATATTCCGTGAGACTCTTTAGAACCGAAATTTAATAAAGAATTAAAAAAATATAATTTTAAGAATTTTTCGGTTTATAAAAATTACAGTTATAGTCCTTTTTATCGTATTTTTATTACTACCGGTAATTTAATTATCTAATGTATTTTTTTATTTCTATCACACTATTCACCAAGAATAACCACACATGTCCATTCTTACATCCTTACAACCTTACAACCTATTCTTACAATCTTACATCATACTCCTTACAATTTACTTTTCCAATACATTTTTACATCTTAAATTACTTAATTAAATTTTGAAAAATTACACAAAACGAATCTCACATCTCTCTCTCTCTCTCTACCCCTCCAAATCGACACTTCCCCCCCTCCCCTCTTTGTCCTCTCTCTCAATTGTTTTATTTTTCTTCATTTAATTATCTATACAAAACCCTTCATTTCCATATATAAACACCTTTATACCTTTACACTTTCACTTTCTTTCTTTCTTCAAAAAAACAAAATTTTGAAAATTTTCTCTCCCCTCTCTTCCTCTCTATGCCGTGAGCGTCCAGCCCCCCCTCTCCCCGCTTACACACACACTTTTTTTCTTCAAGCTTTCTTGTTACAAAACACTAAATAGGTAATAGATCTTGACCCTACCACAAATAAAACATGTAATGGTAAGACCATACATGTGTGGTTCTACCAAAATCCCCATGAGCTTTATGCTAGGGATGTGAAAACACTTAAGCATGATATTCTTACCATCACAATATTGTGGATCTTTACATTTAAATTTTTTTACTATATTTTGCTATATTATTGCTATATATTGTTCATATTAATATTTTGTGTATATATTCTCTTACTAACCTCATCTTCATAATAACTATCTTGTATATACATACATAACATGAATGGTAACATAGATCTATTTGTTTTGAGTACACAAATGCAATGAAAACTTTGTCTTATGTACATAAAGGACTTGTAGTAGCATGATAATAATGAGAATATGCCAAAAAGTCCAAGATCAATTTTAGTTTCAACAAAAAAATAATTTTTGGAAATTCGGATGGAAAAAGACACCTATTTTGAAAACCTCTTTTCCAACTCCAAAGTAAAGATTTTATATTAAAAATGAAGAGCTTATGGGATAAGTATCATAAAGGAATGATTTTGATAAGTTAAACTTAGTTTTATTAAGAAATATTTCAAAATAAGAAAAATGTTACAAATGTTAAGTTAGAACTTATTTCAACACCAACAAGAACTTGAAATTCGTAACTAGGGAGAGTTGCTAAGTAAACACCTATTTTCCAACCCCAAAATAAGAGTTTTATTAAAGAAATGGAAGCCTTAGGGAATATGTTTGGTTAGGACTTAATTTTAAAAAGATTAAATGAGTTTTACACAAAAAATAACCTCAAAACAATTTAATCAAAATTTGGATTTAGAAATGACCCATACTTCTATTTTCAAATTCCAAAATGAGGATTTTAATGGAGAAATGAAGGCTTTTGGGAATAGATATAGTAAGGGCTTAATTATAGAAAAAACAAATGGATTTTATCAAAGAATATTCCTAAAACAAAGGAATAGTTTTAACATAAATCAAATTCTATTTTCATCACCAATAATTTTTGTAAAATTCATAATCAAGCAAGACCCCTACTTAAACATCTATTTTCAAACTCCTAAATGAAGAAAATTATTAAAATAATGAAGGTGTTGGGCACACAGGTCATCAAGGCTTTATTTTAGTAAAAATAAAGATGATTTTTCAAGAAACAAAACTAGTTTTTCTAAATCAGGTATTCTTGAAATTTTTGCAAAGTAAAAGTTTTCTAAAAGTTCTTTTTAACCAAATATCATCAAGAACATACATATATATAGTTCATAACATGTTATTCATGATAATAACTTGTTGATATAGCATGCACATATAATATACTTGGTAGAAACAATGTAGATTTCACAAAACAATTTCTGAAACGTCATTTTTAGTTACTGATAAGATCTAATTCGAGGTTTCCAAGACCTAAAAGTTTTCAAAACTTAGCAATAACATTATAAATAGATAGATTTTTTGAAGTAGATAGAAATCGATTGCTTATTTGTTAAATTTCGAGTTAAAATGACCAAGTTTATGGCCGTTTTAAGTTGGAATTTCTATTTACCACAAAAATTACAAACTTAAAAGTTTTTGTTTAATAAGTTGGAATTAGTTATAGTTTGAAATACTCATTTGGATATTTCTTTTGTTTATGTGACTTTGAATTGGAGGAATTCTTGCCCCCGGATTACTATGAATAGAGACCGGTGTCCATGGTTGAGTGAGTCATACTTCCTATTTACTATTCCGTATTATGCTTGTAGATCATAGTTGCACTAGAATGATAGGCAAAGATAAAAATTTGGAAATGCATGATGGGTAATTATGGGATTGTATATGCTATCTTGATGTGTTGAGAAAAATATGCTAAGTATATCGAAACTGGGTGATTAACTGATGCATGTCCATATGCTATGATTACGAGTGTTTGTAAATTGATTGGTCACCTATGAAATTGCATTAATGACTATTCGGATTAATAAGTAATACAGACATAATCACTTCACGATGGAGATGGTGAATTTAATCATGATTGGTTCTCCGTGATCCATAAACGGTATGAATGAAATAGGTTGCCTGTGAGCCATAAAACGGTACAGTTGATAGGTTACCCCTGAGCCATAAAATGGAACAGTAATTCAAGATAGTATCAGGGGATTCATTAATCTGCTAACCTCAAATGGAGGGCGTAAATCCATTCAACATATGATTTTTGGTTGGTCATATGTCTTGTTTGCCCATGTGGTTGTTGCATTTCATATGGATGATTAAATCAACTTGATTGTATGTATGTAATTGTAAGACATGTATATTCTGGAAGTATTTACTCACTAAGCTAGCGTAGCTTATACCCCACAACTTTTTTTTGTTACAGTTCCTGTACCTATGGTTGCGTCCCAGGACTTGGCCAACTCAGGTAACACGAGAATAGGAGTTTTCCATAGAAATTTATGTTAGCTTTTGTATAGACTTCCATAGGAAACCTTAAACGCTCGAGTTGTTGTAAAAAACTTTTACCTGGTCTGATTATTATTTTGCTGGGGAATGCCCCTTAGTATTTTGTAAATAATCCTGAAATATTTGTGGTTTATATTTTTATACCTATTTTTTAAAGTTAAACTATCTATCTCCAATAACGTAAGTATACTATTGTCATAAGGGAACGTCTTGCATCTAATACAAGACTTTTGAATAACCGTGGTAGTGATTCCTAAGTCTCGTTTAGTATGAGACAGACTATTAAGTTTAGGGTACTCTTTGGGACGTGACAATCTTAACCACAATGAACCAATTATAGTGTAATTAGATCTATTTATCAAAATATCTCGATTAAACCATTACATGTAATGTCATCAATGTTTAATCATTTTACTTGGTTCTTGAGATCAAGTAGACTCAACAAAAGTTGCCGTTGTCGTAGCCAATGGCTATGAGTCACTCTTATATCAACCAAGCGACCATTAAATATCATCTCCCTTATCTAAAGAGTAATATATTCTATCGTGACTCATTATTATTCTCTCTATATTTCATATCACATCCAATAACCATATTATTTGCAATTTATATTAAGAGCGCGTTTAACGATATCAAAGTGCAATATTTCATGTATATGATATATAAATGTCTCAAGTCTATGGATTATTTATGCTCATCCATATAGATGAGAGACCAATGACATTAAATATGTGGTATACTCTATCAGCAGATTGTATCCAACGTACTTAGTTAATCGCTGGCTACCAACTTGTATAACTTGAATATCTTTTCTTTGGTTTGATGAGAATGATCTTTAACCATATAATGTGTTGGTATAAATATCTATGTCCCCACTAGATATTTATCCATCCAAGGACATATTTTAAATAATACAATCTCTTAGAATTCCCACTGCCAATATACCTTATTACTATTCCAAACATTTTTTAATTATATATGGGTCTTCATTGTAAAATATATACAACTAGAAAGGTATACAAATACAATAAATACTTGCCTTTTATTAATAATATTCATAAATACATTAAAAGTATCTTGACACATTGTGCCCAACTACAACACTCCACTTGTATCATTACTAAGCACTACGGATTGTAAGTCCTAGGCTCTTCACATGGGTCTCCATGTTTCTATTGAGGTAAGGCCTATGTGAGTGGATCTGTGACATTTTCATTTGTTACCACTTTGCAAACCAACACATCACCCCTATGAACAATCTTTTTGAGGATGTGATACTTTTAGAGCACATTTTTGGACCTCTAGTGATACCAGGGTTCCTTAGCCTAAATTATAGCGTTATTATTACCATAATACAATGTAATCAGATAAACAATGCTAGGAACCACTCCTAGCTTGAAGATGAAATTTTTTTATCCAAACTGTTTCTTTAGTTGCTTCAAAAGCTATAACGTACTCGAACTCTACTATAGAACCTGTGACTATCTCTTGTTTAGCACTCTTCCGACAAATAGCTTTGCTATTTAGGAAAAACATATAACCCTATTGTGATTTCAAATCATACCGATCTGTTTGGAAACCAACACAACCAACATTAGTGTATCCTCTAACAACTAGTTCCTCATCTTCCCCATAGACCAAGAACAAATCCTTTGTTCTTCTCAAGTACTTGAGAATGATCTTAATCGCAACCCAAAAACCCTCACTTAGGTCACCCTGGTATCTACTAATCATGCTTACAATATAAGAGATATCTAGCCGTGTATATATTATAGCATACATAATGATCCCAATTGCCAAAGCATATGATACTTTGTCCATCTTGTCCTTCTTCCCTTGTGTTTTAGGACGCATTGCCTTAGAGACATGTACACCATGTAACATGGGAAAAAAACCTCTTGGAATTTTGCATATTGAATCTATTTAATATCTTGTCAATGTACGTGCCTTAAACTTAGTCTAATAAGCCTTCTAGACCTATCTTAGTGTATTTAATTCCTAAGATATAGACTTCTTCTCCTAAGTATTTCATGAGGAAACATTTGTTTAATAAAGCCTTAAAAGACTCTAGAGTAGATATGTCATTACCAATAAGAAGGATATCGCCAATATATAAAACTAGGAACACACTTGCACTCTCACTTACTTTCTTGTAAACATAAGGTTATTTTGGATTTCTAAGATAACCAAATTCCTTGACTACCTCATCATATGTCAGATCCTAACTTGGAGAAGCTTGCTTTAACCCGTAAATGGATGAAGAGATTTATGCTATTGAGAAAAACAAAACATGGGAGCTAATAGATCTGCCTATAGATAAAAGGCTAATTAGAGTGAAGTGGGTCTATAAAACCAAATACAAGACTGATGGAGAGATAGACCGATTTAAAGCAAGATCGGTGGCTAAAGGCTACAAGCAAAAGCCTGGTATTGATTACTTTGAGGTATTTGCTCCAATTGCAAGGTTTTTACAATCTGTATGATAATTTCTCTTTCAGCTAAAAAAAATTGGAGAATATATCAAATGGATATCAAATTTGCTTTTCTAAATGGAACACTGGAAGAAGAAGTGTATGTTGAGTAGCCTGCAGTTATGTGATTGAAGGAAAAGAAGATATAGTTTACAGACTATAGAAAGCTCTGTACGGGTTAAAGCAGGCACCAAGAGCATGGTATAAGAAGATTGATTCATATTTTGTACAACATGTTTCAAAGATGCCCATTTAAGCATACTTTATATATTAAATTTGTTGAGCCTAGAGATATTCTTATTGTGTGCCTTTATGTTGATGATCTAATTTTTATTGGCAGCAATTCAAGGATGAATGAAGAATTCAAGGAGAACATGATAAGCTACTTTGAAATGACATATATGAGCCTAATGTCTTATTTTCTTGGAATTGAGGTTGTTTAATATAATGGTGGCATTTTCATTTCTCAGGAGAAATATGCTAGTGATATTTTGGAGAAATTTAAGATGGAGAATTAAAAGTTATTCTCCACTTTAGTCGAAGAAAAGTTAAAGCTGACAAGAGAAAATAGTTGCAAGAAGATAGATTCAACCCACTACAAAAGTTTGATTAGAAGCTTGAGATATTTGACTGCAACAAGACCATATATTGTTTTTGGAGTTGGCTTGCTTAGCAGATTTATGGAAAAGCCAAATATTTATCATTTGCAAGGAGCTAAAAGAATTCTCAAATATATCAAAGATACTTTGACAGAGGAAAATTTTTTATGCCAATAATAATGCTGTGAAACTTGTTGGCTATACAGATAGTAATTGGGCAGGAGATATAGAAAAAGAAAAAGCACGTTAGGGTACGCATTCATTTAGGGAATGGTGTAATATCACGGTCATCAAAGAAGCAACCATTTGTCGCACTCTCTACAGCTGAAGTAGAATATATAGCAGCATCTAGTTATGCAACTCAAGCAATGTGGTTGAGAACAATACCTGAAGTGATGCATTAGAAACAGGAAAATCCCACAGAAATAATTTGTGATATAAGTCTGCTATTGCTCTATGCAAAAATCTAGTTTTTCATGGATAGTCCAAGCATATTGATATCCGGTTTCATAAGATCCGAGAGTTGGTTGCTGAGAAGGAAGTAGAGATTAATTATTGACACACTGAAGATAAACTGCAAATATTTTTACAAAGCCTTTGAAAAATGAATTACTTTATAAGTTGAAGAAGATGTTTGGAATGATACAAGCTTGATTTAAGGGAGGCAATGTTAGTAAGAAAAAATTAAATCAAGTTATAAAGAAATCATGGTCAACTACCAGCATTAATAATTGTTATTATGTTTTAGTTAATAGTATTTATGGGTATTTAGGTTTTGCTTTAATGTATAAGTAATTGGTTTTAAGTTTTCATTTATTAGTTAATCTTTTCAATTTTTGTAATGGCCTTATATAAGGACCTTTTGCTATTGTTTCAATAATTATATAAAAAAGGATCAATATTAAGTGATGCTCTTCTATCAAATTGGTATCAAAGCTGGTAATATCCAATGTTTTTAGTATTTAAGAGGAACAAGAGGGTTCTCGTAGTCATAAAAAAAAATAAAAAAGCTCTATTAGAGAGTGAGATATGACAACCAATTATAATATTGTGTGGTCAAGTCCTAAGTTAGATGGGAAACTTGATTATAATTATTGGGAACTTTTGATGTCTATTCATTTAACAGCTCATAATATTTGGAGCCTTATTGAACTGGGTTTACAACAAGGAGCCGATGATGCTAATTGAACGAGGAACCAGTTGGCATTATCACAAATTCACCAAGATGTAGATTACTCAATCTTTGGCAAAATAGTAAATGCCAAAACTACCAAAGAAGCATGAGATGTTTTGAGGTTATCATATAAAGGAGTGGAGAAAGCTCAGAAATTTAAATTGCAATCCTTACGTAGAGAATAAAAAAGATATGAGATGTCCAACTGATCTTGTCAATAACATGAGGGTGTATGGAGATGACATTCCTGAAAGCAAGGTGCTAGAGAAAATTCTTTGAACTATGCCAATCAAGTTTGATCATGTGGTGACTACAGTAATAGAGTCCCACGATACAGATACCATGACAGTTGCAAAGTTGTAGAGAAGCATTGAAAGTCATGTGAGCAGAATTTTGAAAAAGATGGAGAAAGTGAATGAAGAAGCCTGAAGAGTCAGGTGAACCTCAACAATGAATTTGAAACTAGTCAAAATGCTAAAGGTAGAGGTCATATATTTAATAGCGGAGCAAGAGGAAATTATAGAGGTAGAGGTCGATGAAATTTCAGAGGAAGAGGACGTGGTAATTTCAATAAAGGGAGAGACAACAATTTCAGACCATGTAGTTAAGGAAGAAGTGGAAATAATTTCTGGATTGCCAATCAAGGTAGAGGAAGAGGCAACAACTATCAAAAAAGAACAAATGTTAAATGTTTTCACTATAGGAAATTTGGACACAAAGCCATAGAATGTAGATTCAAAAAACAAGTAAACAAAGCAAAAAATGAATACCAAATATTGGTGAGAATTCTGATAACCCACAAAGTTTATTTTTGACAGCTAATCATTTTGTAGAAGATGGAAATATATAGTATTTAGATTCTGGATGTAGTAATCATATGTGGAAAAAAGGAGTTATTTTCTTCTATGGATGAAATGGTAAAATTTACCGTAAGATTAAAAAATAATACAAATATTCCAATATTGAGAAGATGCAAAGTTGCTATTAGATTGAATGATGAATCTCAGAATCTTATCTTTGATGTTTTCTATGCTTCTGGTTTTCATCACATTATAATGAGTATGGAAGAACTGTCGGATACAAGATATAACATTCAAATGTATCAAAGACATTGTACATTGATTGATAAGCATGGAAGGTTTGTAGCCAAAGTACTAATGACGCCAAATCGCCTACTCCTTTAGAAAAATCAGCATGGAAAGCTTTTTTGTTTAAGTTCTGTTATTCCAAATGATGATTGACTGTGGTATATACATTTTGGACATTTTCACTGTTCTGGATTGAATTATCTGTCTCGAAAAGAATATGTTTCTAGTTTGTCTATTGTGAATATTCCAAATAGTGTTTGATGAGATTTATTTAGTCAACTATTATGTTTTAATAGATGAAATTTAGTTTTGTTAGTTACTAAAGATAAAAAAGAAGAGAAGGAAAATAAAAACCAAATACATTGGAAATTACAAATACATGGAATCCACACAATTTCACAAAGAGCAATTGAAGAGTGCATGGGGTATCTCAACACTAACTGTAGCTTAAGAAGAGATGGCAAAGATGCTTGGATCGTTGATATTGGAGAGACATTGTTGTCAAATCTTTCCTTGTTTTAGGAAGCATCAATATGGGCGTAATTTGACAGAGGTCTGGCAATACAGACCCACTATCAGGAAGTTGTAATCAATTGGAGTATCACAACATGGAGACAGCAGAAAAGTCCCTTTACTGGATGTTTTGAAAATCAAATATACTTGGGTCTTACAACAGAGTTATTTATGCAAATTGAAGTACTACTCAATTCATTAAAATTTTCAAAACTCCACAACGACCAGGATGATTCAAGGGAAACAAACAACAGTTGTCCATACTTAACACAACTAGATCGGGAAAACTGCTTCAACAAGCTCCAATGATGCCCTAATACATCTTCCCTTGAGCACTCACTTGCATCTTGGCACAGTATTCGAACAGGCTGCCATCAAAACAGCGTCTAATGGCTTCCTTCGACAGTAGACCATCCCCGTCCCTAGCGAGAATGTACAGAACTCCCCATTCTAGCTTACTAGCAATCCTGTCAAGACAAGCTCAGACGGCAGAAGAATGGCACATTCAGGATTTGGACTTTGGAGTTTGAAAAATAAGCAATAAGCTGAATGAAAATCATCAGGCCTCACCAGCCAAAGAAGTCGCAGGCCATTCGGTTCCCCTCCGTCATGTTCCATATCTCTCCCAGTGTCAGCTTATCAGGGACAGTCCGGGCATACTTGCTGAAGATGTTCTCAAAATTTGCAGGTATATATCTGCATTTTCAGGGATAGCTAGATAGTCTATTTATATTGATTTTGGTAAATTATAGTGGCACCGCTTAGGGGATTATTAGAATAACAGAGACACCCAAATTATAATAAAAAAGTCAAGTTTGATTCTAAATTGAAAGAGAAACTATTAAGATATCAACATTTGCTGAGGGGAATTCGTGCGGTATCTTAGAATTCTGACTTAGTTTTGAAATTTTGATATGTTTATTTGATATGAGAAACAAACTGTAAAATAATGTTCAAAGCTTGAACAGACATACCTCCCTTCTGGATCATAGGTTTGACTATCACTGCCATGCTTGTCTTTGTGTATATTGTCAATGTATATCGGGAAGAGTGGAGAAGGTAACCAGTGCTGCATACTCAAACAACACAAGAAGTGCTTGTCATATATTAAGATCTGCGGATAATAAAATCAAGGAGAGTTTGTAGAGGAACTTACAGGCAGTGTCGGATAACTAAGAGAAAAATTGATTACAACAGCAATGATCAGAGATGCAATCATGTTGAAACCAATTTGTCGCAGTCCTGGTTCACAATCAACAAATATAAATGCTCAAATAACAAAGAATTTGCAAGAAAGATTTTGTTGAAAACCAAATTGCAATAATGCAGGCCATTGAATCCTATGCTTAGCATAGACTGACTACTCCTCTTGAATCTTTGTAATAACATGAATGAATATTAAGGGCAACGAAAGTACAACACTTAGAACTCAGAAGAGGACCTGAGGATCAACAGATTGTCGCAGAATTAACTCAAATTTGAAATCTTAAAGACATTCCCGACTTTAATTTGGTATCAGCTTTAGATTTTAGATCATTCCTTGATCATCTCTTCTTCCTTATGTTGTACTTTTGTGTGTCTAACATCCTTGTATTCCTTGTTGACTATGATTTCAGATATTACTTTTGAGCATTTCCATTAAAAAAAAAATGCTTTTGTTCAAACATTGCAGGGATTACCAGCATAGGTCTCCCAGGGGTAAATGATCCCATCGTCATCCTGGTCAAAGAAGGCCACATGCTGCTGCATGACACTTAGATTGTGAGCCCTATGACCTGGTGTCCCATGTGGATGTTCCGTGTCAGGGGCAGACAGTGCTCTAGCCATATCTGTATTGCAGAAGTAAGACAAACTGCTTGAATGTAAAAGTGCCTTAACAGAATAGAGAGTGGTTCCCCGAAAAGATCTTGCAGATTCATTTAAAAGGAACAACAGCTTGAGCTATTTGGGCTTCACACAAATACTTGAGATTGAGAATTGGTTTTAAGTATATGAGGAACAATATATAGTTATAATTCAGCATTATATGCTCTATTCCATTTCAATTTGTTGGAGGTCTACTTTTCCAACTTATGTCTTACTCCCATCCCTCTACTCATTTTCTTATCCAATTTTAAATTTTCTTATTTGACGATCAAGTACACTGTAAAATATGATCCCAAAACTATGGGTTGTTCACCCTTCCACAAAATTCGATAAATATGGCAACCTCATAAAACCCAAAAGCCGTTACACAAGGGGGTACAAAATGTATCCATTTCATTACCATGTTTGTCAAAATTTTATGGTAATAAATCCCTCTTCTATTGATGGGTCCAAAATTAATGTGTGTGTGTGTGTGTGTGATATTGGATTTTAAAGCTGTTACAAATTCTTATTTACAAATAATTCAAAAATACTTGGATCAAGTGCTATATATATATGATATTGGGCTGAATCAAAATTTAGATGCTAAACAAAGAGAAAAGGTTGGGAGAAAACGTACAAGGCTTAGGAAGACTGCGTTCCAAGTCACCATGGACCCTTCTCTCGTAAGTAAGGGGTGCATAAGGAGCCTCTGTTGCCATTGCTTCGTTGTCGGTCATCGCCGTTCCAGCAGTAGACGTAACCGCAGCCATCTCTCTCTCTCTCTCTCTTTCTCTCCGTCTCTCTCTCTCTCTTGCTCTTTCTGTGACACAATGTGGTCGAAGCACACGCACTGGCCTCGGAAAAATAAGAACATACAATTTTTAATAAGGGAAGAGATGGAGAGCAAAGAGAGGGCCATGCAACCATTAGCGTGGCAGCCATGCAGGTAGCCCTGGCCAAGCGTATTTGTTAATTTGCTAACTGTTAACACCATGCAATGCAATGGGAACTTTAGCTTTCGGTTCTTCTTTTTTAGTAACTTTTTTTAATGACATTTGTCTCCCCGTGCAGGACAATATATTTATTTATACAAATATGAATTGAGTGAAACATGTCTACTAATTTTATGAAAAAAATTATAAAAATACAATTTAAAAAAGATTATCAAATTATCATATATCGCATGTAGGATATGCATTACCAAGATTTACATCGTATTTCATGTCTAGCATACAATATAATAATGCACTCTCAGTATGTATCGCATATTAATTATACTATATATATTTGAATGTGCGTTGCATTTGGAACTGCAATACACAATAATTATACTGTATTGCATTAATTTCTAAAGTGTGACACATACTAAAAAAGTATATTTATTGTATGTTGAAAATACAATATAATGATGATAGTTATATAATTGTTTTTATCCAAATTATATTAGTATATATATTTTAAAAAGAATAGCTAAATAAGAAATAATCTCCATATCAATTACAGAACAATAATTATTTAAATACTAATCACCTTTTTATACATACGTTGGATATGATTTTCCCTTTTTACTACATATTCAACATGCAATTTTATGACATCAAATATAATATATGCGACTTGTTTAATTAATATCATATATCAATAATTTACCCGTTAAGTTCGATAAATATGTATTAGATTTAATTTTTTTAATCCTTGCCAGTACATGTGCATAGATTCGATTTGGATTAATGTCGGTTTGTCTAGCGACAGACCGGATGATTAAAATGAAAGGGGTCATTATCCCAGGTTCTTTCTTTCTTTCTTTTTTCCAAAAAAAGAATCAGTGAAGTTTTAATTATTTATCGTGTTTTTTGTCGCAATAAAATATCAAGTTATAATATATATAATTAGTAATGCATTATACTACCCGAACCCATTATTTATTAACATCCATTAAACATAAAATATGACACAACGTATAACAAATATCACGTGATAAATCTAACATTGGATATAGTATTGATGATGTGAGATATCATCTATTACAAATGATTTATATTGTGTGTATATAACTTTATCCATAACTTATAATGTAGCTTGATATATATATATATATTTATATAAATTAATTCATATAAAATTAATTTTATATCAATATAGAATTACCAAATGGTTAGGCAATATTTGATTATATGAATTACTGAGTTATTATCTTGTACAGTGTTTATTATAACTCTATGTGAAAGAGAAAAAGCCTGTAGTGAAAATAAATAAATAAATAAAATATGAGAAAAAAATTCATGAAAACTAAGACAAAAAAAGGGATGAAAATGATGATGGAATATAATGATATTTATATTAGGGTAAATTGCACGGACCTCCTTTAAAAATTCTAAAAATTATATAGACCTCTAGGTTTTTAAAAAATCAACACTTACACCCATGAAAACAATTAAATTACATGGACCTTTCCTGAAAATTTTAAAAATTGCATGGATTCCTAGTTTTTTTAAAAGTCAACACTTACATCCCTAAAACTAATGAATAATAATATGTAAATTTTGTTTGTTTGTCTCTAATGTGTTATTATATATAATTTGTATAATTAATAAAAATTTCAAAAAATATTTAAAAATTTAAATATTAAAGAACGAAAAATTTTATTTTTATTTCTTTTTTGCCCTTGGAACTTAACATCTAAAAAGCAATTCTAATAAAAAATATTTTTCAGTAAAAAAAAATGTCATGAGAAATGTTTTAACATAATAAAAAACTTTTGTAATACATTTGTTTCATAAAAAAGTACAATTCTAAAAGAAGAAAAATAACACTTAACTTTTTTTTTCTTTTTCTAAAAAAATTGATTATGTAAAAACTATAATAAAAAATTAAAATATTTATTAAAAATATTTTTATCAAACATATTATATATGTAATGACACGATAGCATCAACTAAGTAAAATTTATATATTATCATCACATCATTTTTTAGGGGTGTAGATTGGACTTTTGAAAAAATGGGGGTCCATGCAATTTTGAAAGTTTTTAGAGGAGGTCTACACAATTTACTTATTTTTAGGGGTGTAATTGAAAAATTTAGGGATCCATGCAATTTCTAAAGTTTTCAGAGAAGGTTCACACAATTTACCTTTTATATTATAAAAGCAAATTTTACGACAAGAAGAAGTCATAAGTATCAAAGAAAACGTACATTGTACATAATAAAGGTTTTAATCATATTTGATTGTGAAATTCACTAGAAAGATATCTTTTGTGGCTCAATAACCAATGACATAATGTCACGCTCCAAAAGGTACCCTAAATGCGACAGTCAACCATACTAGATATTTAAACTCAAGTATGACCACCTTAGTCATCCCATGAGTTTAGACACCGGGTGTAAGGCTTACGTTCACCATATAGGGGACCTTATTTTGAATTGAAATAGCTTGAGAAGATATACATAGCAATAAGAATATAAATCATAATAGTTATGACCAAGATTAATATATTACAAAGATATAAGGGCATACCCCTGTCAAAAATATTAAAAGTCTTTAGGTCGACAAAAGTCTCTTACAACCACATATATATTAAATTAAGGAGATTTAACTAGAAGTCTATGCCTAACATCTAGGTCCCAACTTTTCCAAAAAGGTCCTTAAATTCCAAAAGCTGTACTTGAGATAAATGTCCCCTTGGGCATAGCCATAGATAATCGTATTGCAATAGGAAACTGTAAGGGTATAAGCATGCAGGCTTAGTGAGTTTCACTCCCAAATTAAATACTCAATCAAACAATAGGGCAAGCAAGTTATATTAATCAATCATATGAAATGCATAAGCACATGAGCATACAATACATAAGACTTTATGGGATTCTTATGTTGAATAGATTTAAGCCCTCCATTCGTGATTAGGTGTTTCAGGCCCGTACAATCATAGATTTCAATTTTTCTCTTACTTATTTAGTGGTTGTTTCAGTTGTCTACCCACTCATTAATTATGTAGCTGATTCAAGTGTCTACTCCACTTCCATTTTAATTCAATTGACCCCATGCAGATAACCGAGTTTTCAGGCCCACCCGTTACCTAGCTATTATGCATTTTTCCCACAAATGTATAATAATGAATGCAATATAAATCAATATATGATATGCATGGGCAATTTAGTTATATAGTCATGGCATATCATTTAAGTGAATTATAGGCGATCATAGAGATTTTAGATACTTCAATTCTATTCTAAATCATTCAAATATTTATAGCAATTCCCATTTCGATATTCTAAACATCAATTCAACCAAGTAAAATTCACATACGCATTCTAAGTTTATCTTGCCCTAATTCTAATGACACTATTATTACAAGCAAAATCATAAGTATGTAATTTAAAGAAGGTGAGCTCATTTTGCCATGGAGCGAAATTCCTCTTAATCATAATAATCCTCGGGAAGGTCTAGTCCGTCTCCCAAGTCTCCTATCAAAAGGAATACATCTAATGATTATTTTTATGAAGTTTAATTGAACTTATAAATTCTATTCTAACAAGTTCGTCAAAGTTCGCCGAAGAGGAAATTCCAACTTAAAATGGCCATAACTTGGTCATTTTAACTCGAAATTTTGCATATTATGTACCGATTTATATCTATTTGACGAGAGCTATCTATTTATAAAGTTGTTTCCATCAAAAAAGGTTATTTGGTTAGTGAATAGTAGGGTACATAATATTGTACGAGACTCCCAACCCACAAATCAAATTCAAATTTCAATTCGAGGATCATCCAAAAGCTTTGATAAATATTTAGCTATCATTATATATTGAAAGACCCTTCTATATACATATATATCTCAATATCATATATGATTCATGGGTTTTGATCAATCTATTTCCTTATGTACTTAGACAATATTTAATGGAGGTTTGAAAGATACTATTTTCTTAAGTTTTGTTTCTACTAAGTATATTATATGTATATGCAATATCTATAAGTTATTATCATGAATGACATTATATGAGCTATTTATATGTATATCCTTAATGCTATTTGATTACAAGAATTTTTTTTTTTAGAAAACTTTTACTTTACAAAACCTGTTAAAATACTTGACTTAGGAAAACTAGTTTTATTTGTTGCAAATTTACACTTGTTTTTATTAAAATACAACCTTAATGACCTATATGCCTAACACCTTCATTATTTTAATAAAATTATTCATTTTGGAGTTGGAAAATAGATGTTTAAATGGGGTTTTATATAGTTATGAATTTTACAAAAGTTTAAGGAATAAAGACATTGTTTGATCTATGTTTTGAAACTTTTCCTTTGTTTTAGAAATATACTTTAAAATCCATTTATTATTGTCAAAATTAAGTCGTTACTATCTATATACTCTAAGGTTTCTATTTTTCTATTAAAATCTTCATTTTGGTTTTTGGAAATAGGTGTTTAAGTGGGAGTCATTTCTAGATCCGAATTTTGAAAGTCCTGTTTGAGATTATTTCTTGTATAAAACTCATTTAATCTTTCTAAAATTAAGTCCTAACCAAACCTACTTCCTAAGACTTCCATTTATTTAAGAAAACTCTTGTTTTAGGATTGAAAAATAGGTGTTTATTTAGCATATCATCCTAATTACGAATTTCAAGTTTTTTTTTTTGGGGTTGAAACAAGTTCTAACTCATCTTTTATAACCTTTTTCTTATTTTGAAAATTTCTCTTAGTAAAACTAAGCTCAACTCATCAAAATAATTCTTTTATGATACCCATTCCCTAAGCCTTTCATTTAAAATGTAAAATCCTCTTTTTGGAGTTGGAAAATAGGTTTTTGAAATAGGGTTCTTTTTAGATCTGAATTTTCAAAATCATTTTTGTTGAAAATGAAATAGATCTTGAACTTTTTAATATATTCTCATTATTATCATACTACTACAAGTCTTTGTTCAATAAAACAAAGTTTTAGTGGCATTTATGTACTTAAAACAATTAGATCTATTATGTCATGCAAGTCATGAATGCAAATGAAATACGAACATTATGTAGATGAAGTTAAAGAAAGAATATGTACACAAAATATCATTAAGAACATCATATGACCATAATATAACAAATAACAACAAAAAAACTTAAATAACAAGATCCACAACATTGTGATGACAAGAATATCATGCTTTAGTGTTTCCACATCCCTAGTATAAAGCTCATGGGGATTTTAGTGGAACTACACATGTATGATCCTTGCCATTACATGTTTTATTGTGGTAGGTCAAGATCTATTACCTATGAAGTGTTTGGAACAAGAAACTTGAAAAAATAAAAAGCTATGTGTGTGTGAAAGCTTATGGCAAGGAGAGGAGAGGAAGGGAGAGAAAAACCTTTTTTCAAAGTTTGATTTTTGTAAAGAAAGAGAGAAAATGAAAAGTGAAAGATAAAAATGAGTATTTATAGAAAATGGATTAGGGTTTTTTGGGATTAATAAATTGAAAAAAAATAAAACAAATAAAGGCAAGAAAGGGGGGGTTGGTGCTGGACTTGAGCATGGGGAAGAGAGAGAGATGTGAGTTGTTTTGTGTAATAAAATTTAAATTTAATTAAATAATTTAAGTAATAAAATATATTGGAAAAGTAAATTTGTAAGGAAAATGATGTAAGATTGTAAAAATAGATTGCAAGGATATAAGAATAGGGTATGGGTGGTTGTGCTTGTGAATAGTGTGATTAGAAATAAAAAAGTATATTAGATAATTAAATTATCGGTAGTAATGAAAATACGATAAAAGGCTACAACTGTAATTTTTATAAACAAAAAAATTCTTATAATTATATTTTTGAATTTCTCATTAAATTTCAGTTCTAAAGAGTCCTATATAATTTCTTTCTATTTTCGAGTTTCGGGGACTAGTTTTCGAGAACAGATCCCGATCGGATTCAAATTAGGCAAAAAATTACCAATATGATATTATTAAAAATCTTGATATTATTATGAGCCAATCTATACCCTTCACTCGTATTTCAACTTCTCGGTTTAAGAACACAGGAATGCCGGACCTAAGCTGCTAGGTTTCCTAAGGATTTGTTGATCTAGAGTTTCCGGTTGACTTCTAGGTTTAGAGTTTAAGCTTGAAATTGCCCTAAAAAAATTAAGGGTTTACACATAAACTAATGAATATTGTTTTATAACATTTATGGTCAAATATGGGTAAAGGGCTAACCCCTTACTTATTCAGATTGGTTTATTAGGCCCAAGCTCGATCGACTCTAGTTCATTTTCAAGCCTCCAAGAATCTTGATTTCCTTAGCTTGAGAGGGTGACCTACCAAATATTATGATTAGGCAAGCCCCAAAGCAAGCCCAAATGCTGCTAATCCTACATGGGGACAAAGTTAAACATGGATTAGTGGCTTCGCCCCACATCCTTGATAACCGACACCAACCACCCTCTATTCTTTAGTATTACGATGCACATAATCATCTCGTATTTGCTTACTATGTGTGAAATAATCCAAACTCCAATCATAACAAATTAAAATCAAATGAAGTCAAAGGAAGCCAATTGAAGTCACGTATAAATTTAAACAACTAAATTTTCAAAATTTCCAATTTTTCCTTAAGCCGAGAACTAAACTTTTGAAAACTCAAAAACAATTCAAATGTTGAAGTAAAGTAAAGTAGAATTTAATAATTATTCTTTTGAATGAAAAGTTTTACAAAGAAAATATAAAAAAAGAAAAAAGAAAATCAAAACAATACAGCTAAGAGATCTGTTCTCTCAAAATTATGATCTTGCCCTAAGTAAGAACTACTACAAATTAAAATTTAAAATTTAGTTAAAATAAATAAGTTACAAATATTTGAACCATTTGAATAATTACTTATATATAAAGATTAATTAAAAAACCCTAAACTAGCTAAGGCTTTTGTACATGTAAGATTTAGATGCTCAAGATTGTGCCAAATGGCACAATCCAAAAAGGGGATTATTTTTCCTCTTGTCTAAAACTCTAACCCTGGTCCTTTACCCCAACATATATAACATCCTTTTCGTCCTTTTCTGCCTCCTTTTGTTCTCAAGAAGCCTCCCTATGACCTTAAGGTAATTTTCTAAAAGAAAAATAAGTAGGACTAACATAAAATTAGCACTAATTAGTGATTAAATCATGTCCTTCATTAGGAGAAGGTAGAAATGATGAAGAAAAGGAAGTGGAGAAGGTAAGGATGACGATTTGTAATAGGAGTTTTATAGCTTTTTAAGTATAAAATTGATTTATATGTTGATACATGTTTTGAATAGCTACGATAAGAGTTTTAGAGTGATTTTAAAGTCTTAAATCCTCTCCCAACAGATGTAAGTGAAGAACTACCATCTAGAGCGAGGTAAGACATCAAAACTAACTTATTTTATTTAGGTTATGACAATTTTGAAGTTGGGTTTGCTATAGTGGTATTATGTCGTGTTTGGGTGTAACTTGAAAGTGGGGTTTTGCTAGAATAGGTTTGATTTGGTGTAAATAATGCTAGAGTTGTAAAATGATGGATTCATGCTTAGATATTATAAGAAATTTATGATTAAACATGTTTCCAAGGGATGGCAAGTCATAATAAACAAAGTTTAGGTTTGAGCACGACCTTTTAGCTCCTTTTAAACCCTAAAAGTTGTCCAAAAACTCCTTTCATAAAAAAAACCCAAGTTTAATTTTGAAACAACAAAAATCTAGAAGAACACGATCAATACACCAGCTTGTGAATCAAGTTGTGTAACCATCTAACCCCCAATATGTGGAATAACTTAGTTTTCTAGAAGAACATGACCAATATATGGGGTTGTGTATCTAACCATTTATCTCTCTAACCTTAAGCTTAAAGTATCCTAGAAAAGCATAATGGATACATGATCTCGTGTATTATCCTGTGTACCTTTCTGACCCAAAAAGTAGTTGGTGCATGGCCAATGCATAGGCTAATGTATCTAGCCATGTAAAAGAACACGGTTTAATACACCTTCCCGTGTACTTTTCCTGCCTCTTATAACTTCGTACTCAAATCACATGAAACTTGATTCGATTCTTTCTTAAGCTTAAATAGCCTTCTAAGGACTTCAAAACACAAATTTAACAAGTACTAATACCCCATGCAAAATGTACATCAACCAAATACGTTAAGCCCGAAATGTCTTACACATACTTTTGTTCCTTTGGTAGTGCACGACTCAATACACAAAATGTATTCTTGGTTTTGTAAAGGAATGTGACCGATTACAAGGGCCATGTACCTGGTAGTGTATTTCCCTGAAATGTTTGCACTAGTCTGTGAATGGCCCATGCTTTTTCTAAACTTCTTCTGTAAGCCTAGACAACCTTCAATGAGATTCTTAAATGGGTATCACCAAACCTAAGAGTCTTAATAACAATATAAATTGAGTAAAGTTAGCTAAACTTCAATTGATATCCAACTTCAATTATGAACAGTTACTAGATGTTGAGCTTTAGAAATGGATTCGAAAGCTCAAACCTACTGACAGGTACATAGTAAATGCATGTTGTTTGTTAAAGTAGTCTTAATAAGTGGATTAAGAATCTAAACATGGATCAATTGTGTGTTGGTTACTGCTTAGCTCCTTATCTTAAGAAGTGGCACCCTCGGATTAGGTTTTGAGCTTGATCGCAGCTTCGGGAGTATATGGTAGTTTAAGTGCTTAGATACCCATGGAATGCATGGTTAAGCTTGGAGGTAGTCAATAGGAAAATTTATGAGATCGGACGGTCAACTAGAAGTAGGAACGAAGTTGAAACAAGTTATATGGCATTATGAGACCTTGTATAAAGGTTACAATGGATCATGCTCGTTGTTGGCAACTTGTGAGGGGATGACTCGGTTAAGACTATTTCCTTCTTTTCTTTTTTGGTAATTTTTGGAGATTTATCAAACCCTCCTTTTTGGTGCATGATCTGCTAAGGGAACTTTATCCGTTTTGTTTGGCGGAAGTCATGACTACTCTTGCATGTGTTAGTATTTTTGGGACACTGGGAATGTCGTTTTTGTAGACTTTAAATTAATACCCTAAATTAGGAATTCCATGTGCTTATTTTACTATGTATTAAGCTTCACGACTCATTCTTTGACATTTCAAGTTTTATCAATGGTTTGTTGGGGGATGAGAAGTATACAAGGTAATTCCATTAGTTTGTGTTGTTCAAGATATAAACTTGTATTATTTGTAAAAGAGAGTTTTATTGAAACTTCATTTTTTAGTTAGAGGATGCATCTAATAAACATTTATTTTATTTTGTTTATTTTAAAATGGACTATTAGGTCTAAAAATGTTTTTAAGATGAGTTATAATATCCGATGGCCCTATGGGCAACATTAATAAATAAGTATTTTGTCATGTGTAATTATATATCATGAAGAGGTTAATTTTACATGTTTGGAAATAATTCAAATCATGGAAAAACAGACAAAACTCCACCAAAATTTTTACAAAAATTAATAACAATTTCTCAATTTAAAATTTGATTAGAAATCCACTTAGGAAAGGAGTTAGGTGATATGTGTGGTGTCATTATCACACCGTACATTTTTAGGGTGGGGCTATCACACCCCTACAGGGTACCCTAGTCGTATTAATAAGTCATGTAACTAACAAAGGCCTCCAAAAAGTTACATAAACACTATACAACCAATGCTCCCCGTTTGGAATGAACAAGGAAAACATGATTGATAGTTGTTTTGAGTGAGAAAGAGATCGTATATATATACACAAATCATTACCAAGCATAAAAATATAAATCTAAGATATTACAAAATGTTACAACCATAGTCTTCAGGGGCTTCATCAGAACCCTAATACATAACAAGCTTACAAGGAAAAACAAAACCTAACTTATACTATTACATAACTAAAACTAAGTCTCTATTACACATACATGGTCTTCTTCTCAATCAAAACATATGGTCCATTCTAGTCTAACTTGCTCATCTGAGCTTGATCTTAGTCTTCTTGCTTAAAGCCCCGTAAGTCAACAGTTTAAGAGAGCGTGAGCATATAAAGCTCAGTGAATAACACAATCTTAATGCTATCATTAAGAACAATAAGTTTAGTTAGCAACCATATGCAATGCATGCATCAATCATATGCAGCAAACATGGTTTGAATAACTGGAATTTAAACCTATGGGGAATTACGCCCTCCTTAGGGGTTGAAGGATAAATTTAATAATTCATGCCCATGAGAAATTCAAAACCAAAGTAGAAGGACTTTCTCTTCACCTAACCCGCCTAAGGGAATAGCCTCTACGAGAGCCCTACAGGACACGAGTAGTCTTTTAGAGAACAATTTTCTTTTGCTTTCAAATAAAAACTTCCACTTTTCTTAAAACTTAAGAAATCTCACTAAGTATTAACATTCTAAAGCCAACTCCAACACAGATGACCTCCTTCGAAGCTTGCTTAGTTTTTGCGAAGCTGATAACTCTATGGTAACCTACAAGCAGACTCACTGGTCCCAACAAGCATTACCACATAATCAAAATGTTAACACGTGACATGAGTACCATTCTAATGCAATATGATGTTATGAAATGCATGTCATATTAATTTTAACGTCTGTTAAACTTAGTTCCATATTATCAAGTAATCATATCAATTTCAGGCACTCAATGAGACAATTATAATTTAATGTCAAGAGAGTAGTTGTCACTTCAATTATTAAGTATTACAACTTAAACATATAACATATAACATGCAAAATTTCCCATTCCCATGCAATTGACTCCCTATAGTTACAATTAAACTATATTTCACTATTTACAATCACAAATAAGGTGATAGAATTCAAGTTACTCACCTGTGCATGCTCTTTAATTGTCGTAATAGTCTCATGGAAAGTCCAAATCATGATCTAAGGTTCCTATAAGATAGAAAAACTTGTATTACTATCTACTTAACAAAGAAAAGAAGGATTAAACAAGAAGCTAGAGCTAAAGGAAACAAAAAAAGACACTTCAAGGTTGCCATGCTGCCCACCACACCTTGTGCCAAGGGCTGTATGGAACAGAGCAACACATAAGCTTCACCACGCTCGGTATGGAGCTTCAGCTCATGACCAGAGGCTACCATCCCCCTTGCTACGTCCTGTGGAGCTAGGCGTATCAACGCAGGCGTGGCTATAGAATCGACCACGGCCACTACCACGCCCCCGTGGTGGCAAAGTGATCAACACAGAACCCACCATAGGCTCCGCCACACCCCCTGGTGGCCCAGATTTTGTGAATAGACACGACCATGCTCTCTACCATGGGCCGTGGTCATAAAACAGTAAACACGCTTTTGCACTTTACAAATTTTTACACACTTTAGCCAATTCTAATTGTCTTGTTTCCATCCAAAACACTTATACATCATCATTAAGACTCAAATTCATCATCTACTCCTTCCATTCTTCTAACCCATCTCTACATCCACATCAAACAACCAACCAACAACCCAACCATTAACTTCAAGCTTTAAAGCTCTAAAACCACTTCTTTATCATTTTACTTAGCATATCAACATCCAAAGCTCATAACCATTCTAAATCAACCATTAACCAACAACAACACTAATTTTACAACTACTCAAACACACAAATAACAAAGACGAAGCAAAAATAACTTACTTAGACTTGCTTTAATTTGAAGATGGTTACTTAGCTTGCTTTCCTAGGCGATTAAAGAGAAGAAATTGAGGTTGAAAAGAGGAGTGTGTATGTGTGTGTATGTGAAAATGTCGGTTTTTAAAGAGGAGAGAAGGAGAAGAAGAAGGCAAAATTTCTGCCTCTTTAAGGATAATTATATATATAAACAAAAGTTACTTTTGACTCTGTGGTAATTCAAAAGTAATTGTGTGTGTGTATGTGTGTGTGTGCATAGAACTTATGGTGAGCTCGAGGATTATTTTTGTTGTCTTAGGATCAAAACAAACACTCTTTGGTCCAATATACTTCTAATATATGATAATTATCAACCATTCATTTCAAGACAAAGCTTAGCTACATTATAGTTTATGAATTCCTATTTAATTAAATAATTTCTTATGAGAATTTATATCAATACTTTTAATAAATCCAAAGTCTAGTTTATAAAAATCAATTTTTCTATAAGAATACAAAAGACACTTTAAATTGACAATTTTCTTAAAATAATTCAACTGATGGTTTAAACTTCAATTCTTACTAAATTGATTTTATAAAAGTTATTATACTTAAATTGACTCAACTTTTAATTACTAAACATATACAATCATAACACATTAAATCTTTATTTTCTAATTCTATTTATGAAAAACTTTGTGATTTGAGGGGCCGTTGCAATATGTACCTCCATCATGCACCGCCAACAAGGTAATGTCGTTTTGACACTTTTATATTTATCTTAACTTGTATGCCTTAGGATGTGAACTAATTTAAGCATCAAATTAGTTGCATCGGATAACCTCCAGGTACGCTATTAACCAAGTTTTATTTTGTAGGCCTAGCATACAAGTCCAAGCCCATTTTATCTCTAGTGGATTTAAACTAGTGACATTTGACACTATTTGTAAGAAATTACTCTTAGAGTAGTTTCCTCCCTTGTATTCCTTTTAGAAAACTCAACCTCGAAATTTGACAAGTTCTTTTATAGTTATGCCCCCACAATCCAAGGGGAAGGAACTACTCCAATCCTAATCTTGGGAATAATTCAAACTCCATCTCTAGTTTCCCCAATCCTTGAGTCTACATATTACCAATTAAGCCTCAATATTTTTCTTGCGTCTAACTCCTTAAAGGATAAAAAAGGCCTAAATAACTTGGAAAATGTGTTACACTAGATTGTTTACCGAAGTATCAAGTTGATTAACGACAATTGATAGGTGAGGTGACATCTTAAAGGAAGCTTAAACTAAGGGCCAATGCTTCCCAATACCAAGGGAGCGGTGATGAAATCCAATTTCAAGTGATAACATCCTGATTGCCACCAAAGGAGTGGTACTGACTTAAATGGCCTTTCTTTCTCAAGCCTGAACACCAACTTGAGTGTAAGCTAACGTTAGGGCCTCTCATATTTAAGGATCCCTAAGGGTTAAAAATTCGTCTATATACCCACTACCTCTTAGACCTATATTGATGACCCTTCTCTTATTCACCTGCCTATGTATGGGGGAAAATGTTTCGAGGGCTTAACTCCCAAGATGGAAAGGGAACTCAAGAGAGTATGAGAAATTAATGAGAGTAAGAAGAGTGCTCAAGCCTCGAAAATGATGTTATTGTTAATCAAAATTTTTCCAATGCAATCAGTAATCGAGGAGCCATTCTCGGCAGGCATGAAACTTAAGACTACAAACAAGCTAAGCTTTCGAAGGCTCAAGCTTGACTCATTGAGAAAATTATCAAGCTTAAGCTGATCTAAGCTTTAATCAAGTTCTGAAACTGTAGGCTTGAGCTCAAGCTTATTAAGTTTTGAAGTTTGAGCTCAGCTCAAAAGCTTGTTTACATTTAAAAGAGCCTATAATCGAGCCAAAACTTGAAAGCTCATTTACGTTTAATTGAGCTCAGGCCTAAGCTCAAGCATGAAAGGTTGTTTATGCTTAAACAAGCTAGACTTCAAAAGCTTGTTTACGCTTAAACAAGCTCAAGCTCAAAAGCTTGTTTACACATAAATGGCTTGAGTCCAAGATTAAAAGCTTGTTTACACCCAAATGAGCCTAAGCTTTAGCTAATCTTATATTTCCAATAGAAAGTGGACTCTTACGAAGAATTTGGGATATCATTCTCATCATTGTCCCTCTTTTCCTTTTCAATGACATAAGCTAGTCTAAAATTATATGGATGGAGAAGAAATCCACAAAATTAAGTGGAACCAACAAAAACAAATTACACATATTGTCTAAATCACAAAATTCCTGAATATTTGATTTTGAAAAAAAAAAAAAAGATACACATGTCTTCTTCCTAAAGAAAAGGCAAAAAGGTTATGATGATTACATTTCAATGAGCTTGACAAGTGGACAATACCAATGCATATCCCCTCTCATCCTCTAAAGAAAAATCCTACAATTAAAAGGAAAAAAAAAACAAGTAATATTTAGAGCTTTGGGGTTGCTCCAAATTGAAGCACTAAGAGTTCATCATTTATAGCTTTATTTTAGTTTCAACTTTAGTTTTCTCCTTCGTGTCATCATCTTTATCTTCCTACCCATCTTCATCGTCAACTTATAGCATAGAATTTACATAAGTTGACTTGAAAAGAAGTAAATTAAAAGCAAATCATATGCAATATCTTTTAAGAAGGACAAATTACAAAATACAAAAAATACGTAAGCAAAGATAGAAGTTAAAAAGCTAGCATGTTTCACATTTGTATGACAATGTCCATATACTTAACTAGGTTGAAAAGAGAAAATGAACATAGAAGTCACACTCATTTGTAGGACAATGTGCTTACACATTTGTATGACAATGTCTAAGGGTTGATCGTTTAAGTCTACACTTATGACAACAAAAATTTTCATTTTAAATAACCTTTAAAATTCAAAAGCTAGAGCACAAAAGGACCATAAGACAACATTATGATATCAGTTAAAATAGCAATTGTCTTCTAAGTCATTTCATTTCATTTAACATTTATGCAATAATAACAATTGTCTCATTTCTATGTGTCCTTTTTGTTGCTTGCAGGCCATTTTATTTCATTTTCACATCATCATCGTGATCGTCATCATTATTATAATAATTATTATTATATTGTTGTTTCTTCCATTCTTTATGAACTCATAAGTAAAAAATAAGGATATGAGTGAAACTATGTTTTAAAAGGGAAAAAAAAACACAATGTATTATTGTTTTCATCATGCATTATTGTTTTTGTCACTCAATTTATCCATAAACACTAACAATATACAAAGATTCATCCATACATTTGAAGTTTAAAATCTAGACAATCTCAATGATTTAGAAGTTTAAAATCCAAAGCAAGTGAGATTCAATAAAGACATAAGCCTTATCAGAAAAATAACCTCTACTTGCCTTTGTCATCGTTATTACTAACTTGACAAATCCCAAACAAACAACTACCCCAGCTTATATCTTACTCTTGACCATAACAATTTTGGAACATAATCCCATGAAATTAACCAAACCACACAACTATTCACCACATATTGAATCTGAATTGGCTAAAGAAAGTAAGTCAAATAAGTAATAATAGCTTGCCATAAATTTTATTGAGTCAAATAACAATGTTTATATATTACTTGCTTCACTACTATTTGATGGAGCCTAGAAAGAAATTAACGCATAAATAGAGAGAGAGAACGTAAAGTAGGAATAAAAAATGTGTGGATGGACAAGTGAAAACACCAAAGGAAAACTCCTTACCCTATGAATTCCATGGTAGTAAACGATTGGAAACTCGGAGTTAGAGAATGGAGAGTGGAAACTTCAAACTAAGGTTTGGTGTGCCCTTTTTTCCTTTATCTTAAGTGTGCTTTTGTTTTTGCTTCTTACTTACTTTTATTTATTTTTTAATCATTCAAAAATGGTTTACAAATTACAATTTACATTATATTGAAATCTTTTTTTTCACTAATATCTCTACCTAAAAATAATTTTTTATTGAGGCTGACTTAGGAGCCTATTATCAGGTCTTGTTCACGAGCTCTAAACGAGTATACCCACAAGACAACCCATGAGCTTAATTAAATGCTCGAGCTTAACTCATTTAACTAAACGAGCTTCACATTGAGCTTATGCTCGACTTGTTTAGTAAATGAGCTCGAATAGCTCGTGAGTAACTTAGCCCACTTGTAGACCTAATACTCTCAAACCTTTTCCACATACACAAAACCATAATGTAAGTTCAATGTATGATGGAACCATACTCAAAAGAAAAGCACACACTTAAATTGCTACAAAGAACAAATTCTAGTTTTTTACTATAATTATGCTATCTTTTGCAAAGTGTTCCTTGGAGCACTAAAGAAAACAACCTGTGGTTGGTATCACCATCTTCTTGTTGGCTTTATCATTAATTTTAAAGAGCTCATAAGTGAATTTAAACACACTTTACAGTCAATTGCCCCTAAAGAGAGGACACTTCATCCCTCTTCCTAATCAAACAAAAGAGAGATGAGACCTTAAGGGATTATGTGACTCAGTTCAACCAAGTCGTGACAGATATTGATGGTTTAGACCTTAGGATTGTAGTTTAGGTGATGATCCAAGATGTTTGTCGAAGTGAAGCTTCTTTCGCTAAGAACAAGTCGAAGACTTTGGAGGAATTCCAAGAATTAGTAAGGAAATACATTTGGTGGAAGGATTTTATTCTTGCCCAGAACAAGATTAAGAAATCTAACATGGACTAGTTGAAATATCCAAAATTTTTAATGTATAATTGATTTGAGTATATGTATTATGTTTACTTGAGATATAGAATTATATTGGATAGTTAGATAATAGAATATAATGTGTTAGCATGATGTATTAATTGTGATGAATTATATGTTTGAATAAGTTAACACAAATTAGAATTTATCTAGTGTTGTATGTTATATATGTTAGTGTAATTTGATAAATTGTCTTACTTGTTAACTTTTAATGCATGGTAAAGCTTGAATTTCAAAACCAAACAAAGCTAAAACTAAACCTAATCTTGTCAGAAATTTTGTGTTCATTTTCAAGCCCAAACCAAGCCAAAAATAAGCCTAAAGCCCACTCAATTTACACTGTAAAATCTACCTCAAAAGTTAACAAGTTAAGGATAAATATTTACTCTCATTTTGCAAAAATCACAAAGCAAAAATAGACCAAAAACATACCAAATTCGTGGGAAATTTCAAGTCCATTTTCCCAACCTTTTTAATCAAGTTTCCTTGCTTAATTCACTAAGAATTCTACTCCATTTATCGACTACAAGCTAAGGTAAGTTAACATGTCATTTTGTGATGATTATTATCTTTTTACTCCATGAATGTTCTATCAAAATGAACCTCATGGTAGATTACCAGTAGAATTAATATGATGAGTTGTTTAACAAAGCTTTTAAATGTTTAAAGTTATAGTAAATAGATTGTTGTAAGTTTGAAATTTGTTTTGAGTTGAAGTGTTGGTGTTAAATGAATTGTGTCATGTGTAGGAATTGTTTTAAGTATGCTTGAATTGGTAATGAAGGAATTGATTGGTGTTGAGTCATGTTTAAGAGTTGCTTGATATTGAGAAGTGGAGTTAATGCTTGTTTTGTGTAGATAAATGCATGTGGTAAGTTGTGTGATGCTTTTATAGTGTTTCGATTGACGTAGGATGAGTAATAAGATGACAAAATGATGTTTGGAAAACAGGAGATTTCGAAACCCCTAGTAAGTTGAGTTGTATGGGTGTGCACGGCGCCTTACAAGCCTCTAGAGGTGATGTTTTCCATTTGTACGAGCGTACAAAGCCCTTTACAAGCCTCTGGTGGTGATTTTTTTCATTTTGTATGGGGGTACAGAGGAAAGTATAGACCTTTGGTCAAATTTTTTTTAACACGATCTGGCGTGTACTGGCCCTTACATGCATGTACCAGCCCTTACTGGTCTCTGGTGAAAATTTTCTTTTTCTTTTCCTCTAGCATGGGCATGCTTGTACCCCTGCAAGTTTGTACCGGCCCCCGTACGATGGTACAATATGGGTTTTGCCCTGTTTTATTAAAAAAAATTTAAATTATTTTTTTTAATTTAAATAAAGAATGTTATGTATATACATATGTATTGTGTATGTGTATGAATGAATGTTAAATTGTGATTTAATATGGGTTTTAGTTATTTTTGCATTGTATAGAAAACTTAAGAATTTTTTATGAATGATATTCAATTTTTCATGAATTGAATTATTTTCTTACGGCTTTTCCTTATCAGTTGAGTGCGTTTACTGATCCTTTGCGTAACAAATCAGGTATACAGTAACTTGGTTGTTGTTTGCTTAGGATAGACATGTCTAAATTAATATTAATTGAAATAGATTAATAAATGTTTGTATTAATTATGCTTTATGCCATTAAATCTGGTATGAGGAGCAGTAACCTTGTCCCAGCAGACACAGTAGTTCAGACGCTTAGGCCACTCTTGTCATGGTACCATGACTTTTATAAGTGACTCGGAGGGTAATTGATAGAGAGAATAGTATCGGTGTAATATTTGCTTATTCTTAAAAAAAAAAATAATATGATTTGATTCACATTTATGGAATCGGTCGAACTAAGTGATGTTATGGATTTAGTCAAGTAAAGTTGAGTATTATTAACCATAGATGAAATTACTTTTCTCTTTATTAGTTATATCATCTAGGTGATATAAGTATTCGGGCTGCCTATATCAACCCCCTGAGCGTTGTGTTATTACTTAGGACCCCTAGATATCCTGTGGCTTGTATCCAGAGTTTGAATACTTCTTTATTGATTTACAAATTTAATTAATAGATAATGAATGGATAGTTGATGCATTGCATTTAGTCTAAGTGTGCTTGTTACGACATATTTGCTTTTATTACTTGTGTATTGGGCCTTTGGCTCATGACCTTCTCTTTCAAGTATTGATGACGATGAGTTTTATACTCAGTGGGGATATGGAACCAAATTTGAGGACTTTTTAGAACCCTGACCTTGATGATGGAAGCCTTTGTAATAGAATAAGAGGAAAGTTTTGGGACAATGTAACAGTTGTAGCTATTTTGATAAAACTTATATGTATTTTGATATAGGTTTGATCTCAAACCTATGTTTTGTAATCTTAAGTTTGTAAATATATGTATTTTAGCCCTTTTTCCTATTGTATGGTGGATAACACGGTTTTGTAATATTATGTGATATGTTTTCCTTAACGAAATGTTTTTGAAATAGTTTTTATTACAAGTTTGAACAAATAAATTGTACAAACTCTTTTTTTACAGACAGCCTTACATGTAATATTATTTATTAAATTTGGTTGGGGACTGGATTTGCATGCTTTAAATATGTAGCGAATCCGGTCCTTACACTAGTAGAAAGACAAAAAGATAAATGGTTAGTTAAGGACCACTTAGGACTCATTAGAGGCCAAGGTAAGTCTTCAGGGCGAAATGTGAAAGAATAGGGAAAAGTGATATTTTTTGACACCACTTAGCCATCCTTATGAAGATATTTTCCTTGGGATTAGAGAAATAGCGATTAATTTTTTTAAGAATTCAACAAAATGCCATCTAAATTTTCGTATCTAAGAGCTTACAAAAACCTACAAAATCAACCTATAATAATAACACATACTTTTCAAAAAAATATTACTTACTTTTGAACAAGATTTTAAGCCTCTTAATAGCATAAGGCACGAACCGATTCATCTACATAAAAAATATGACCCATAAGGTCAAAAACGGTTAAGCTAAAATAGGTTTATAACTTAATTGAAAAAGTAGTGAGAAATTTATAAGACCTTGCCACTCAAATGATAAGTCAAACTATTTAGGCATCTCTAAGTTGGACCTCTTCACCATCCCCATAAGCTAGATCCACATCATTAAATTCAAAGCCACTACATTCGTATCACTAATTAGCATAGAAACCATCACTTGAAATATAAGAAAATTGAGCAAAATGAGACACGGTTCTAAAAGACCACCAGTATGTCATAGTACATTTCCTAATGCAAAAACATCTAACATTTTTAATTATTAAAATTCAAGCCAGGAAACTAATGTGTCTCTAACATAACCATCTGACACAGGATTGCCCATGACTCTCAATAGACTGGGGAACGCAGGGTCTAACCTATGACTTACTAATATGGGTTAGTGGGAATACCTAGACTCCATGCTGAAAAGAAAAATAAAGAAGTAATCTTATGTAAGGTTCATTCCTGAATCTAGCCATCAATAAGTACAGTTCATGTGTGACATTTCATACAAAGCCTTATACTTTTGGATAAACCTGTCGTAACTTTTTCCTAACTCAAGTTACTGCATCAACCACAAATCCCTTTTATTGACCACTCAATAAACCATATTATGCCTTTTGTGAGATTAAGCCTCCACCATTTATCTAATCTAAGGTTGTTATTTAGTGGATCAAATAACCACACAACAACCAACACAAGTTGTTGATTGAGTTCACATATTAGTTGAATTTTTTCTATTATATTAGCAAGTAACACACAATTATTGTGTACTTAATTAAGTATAATCACCATCAAAATTTTTAATGCTCAAAGATGTAGTGATATATGTTCATAATTAGATAACTTGTATTAGTTGAGAATCCATTACATTACTAATTAACCAATTTTCCTAATTTTTTTTAATCCTTCATGGGTCATTTAAGTTAAGGTCCGTGTGGTTATAGACCCTATCTTTTTGGGTATAACTAGTTTTAATTAAGGCCATACCTAATAATATATGATAAGCATTTAGCTTAAGTTTCTAAATATCTTTTATTATTAATTCTAGTTGACATTTAATCTCATTATTGAAGGCTTGGGTCAGTTCATTAGGGTATTAAGCAAACCGATTCACTAGTAGTATTGCTTCTTAAGGGTGATTGTACATGTTTAGTTTACTGATTGAATCTCAAGTCCTTAAGTCCAATTTTATTATATATCCTATTTTATCTCAAGTTTAACCATAAGTTAATACTAGTTCTTCAACATTATATTGACTGTAATTTGATGTTTACCTATTCCTGAGCCTAATTAGTTCTAAAAATCATATTGTTGACATAATCTCATCATTCCATTTAATAATAAACATATATAATTTCTAACACTCTGTTTGGATTGGAGGAAGTCAGACAAAACTAATGAAGGTAAGTGAAATGGGGTGAAATTTATGTGTTTGGTTATTTTTTTTTGGGATGAAATTGGATGAAACCAGAGAAGAGATGAAAGTCTGGGGTGATATAATTTCTATCTTTTTGTGGTTGAAACAAGTAGAAGTGAGGAGAAGTTATTTTTTTTTTTCATTTCTCTTTATTTCCTTTCTCTCACTTTCATTAGTTTCTACTTTGCCAAACATATAGTGTAAGTTACTAAACTTTCATTAAGCCTTTAAGTGATATATATAAGATGTGGTATATATGACTGAGTTGGCTAATCCATAGAGTTCATGTTTTCTTGCTTCTTTGGTGAATGAACACATGCTAAAGGCAATAGTGGCATGCGAAAGGATAAGATAAACGTATTGCCTTCAAGTAGGAAAAGAGTTTATCTTTCCCTTTTAAAGAAGGGACTTAATGGGTCGATCGTGAATTAAAAGGATTTGCCAAAAAGAAAAAATCAATATTTGCTCCCCCAACCCAACCACTACCACCACTTTTCTTGGTAGCTAGCAGATAATGGGTAGGTGCTCTATTGATGCATCCTAGAGCTCAAGGATAAACAGAGATTCAAATCATGACCTAAGCTTTCATCCTTTGTGGGACTTTATTCCACAGGTAACTATTTCACCAAGGGGTATTTTATAAGCATTGCTTGGTGCTCAACTATAGGGTGAAAAAGGTTTCCAAACTAGTTGAGAGATGGAGTCATGGAGTGCCTTGTAAGAGAGAGAGTTGGACCCCGCAAGGCCTTTATTGTGTCTCGAGCAATTTTGCTGGGGTCATTTGGGCTATTCAATAGTCATTATCAACGCGATAGCCTAGTCAAGCCCATGAATGAGAGTTAAGCTCTCAAACACTGGTGGTGTTGTTGTTGAGTGAACATCAAGCCCCTTAAGCCAATAAGCTAGAGGTGTAAATGTTTGAGAGGGCATATTGGATCGGCTTAAGTTTTGGCCTAGTTTAAAAGAGGAATTCGTCGTGTTTAGCTTAGACTAGTGTTAAATCTATGTAGGATTGAGAGATGTTTGTTAAGTTAACATGCTAGAACTATATTTACAACATTCTTGGTTAATATGATTGGTGGATGGGACATGTAGATGACCTTTGATAAGAGAATGAACTTTGTGACTTAAGTCGTGTCAGGTTGCCTTGCTTCATTTTTAAGAGACTCACTCATTGTTCTTCTATATAAGGTTATTAAGTCTTCGAACTTTGTTTATACATTGTCTTCAAATTTGCTCCTAAAATTTTTATTCTTCCTCTAGTTTTTTTTTTTTTTTTTTAGATTTTCTTGTTTGAAATTTTTTCTCAAAAGTTGAGAGCATAGCATGATGTTAGGCTTTCATGATGCAAGGATGTAAGGATGACCTTAGCCTTACTTCCCTTTTAAAACATTAATGGGATCCACCAATTGAAATGAAGATGGGGGACATAAAGTTGCGCCTAATGGAGGTGCTTTGATTGTCCCTATTGTGGCGTTCCTTTGGCTGAAGGGACACTAGATTGGATAATGTAGGTGTTTTTTTCCTCCAAGAATGTTAGAATGAGGGGCTTGTTGTTAAGGGTGTGGCTTAATTTTCATTTTTGTAGGTTTGAGGTTAAGTCCTCTTGATTTTTAGGTTAAGATTGAACTCAAGATCTTAGGTTTTCTCCCTTCCAACGATGGGCCTTATGAGAGTCAAGGGCTCCTCATTTGGGAAGAGGGAGGTTGTGTATGCTGCTCGTCCCCCTGCCTCATAAGGACGATACTGCTAGAAGGCTAATACTGAAGCATCGAATTCCTCTGTATCTTGAGCAAGTCAGTCTTGTTTTAATTTGGTAAATACATGGTTTTTGAATTCTTAATTAAGTCAATATGTACCATGAGTTTTTTAGAAGTTAAAAGGAAAAAGTGCATACGTTAATATGTCTTAGAGGAGTCGAGATTAAAAATGAAAGGTGATGAAATTTTCCTTTCCCCTAAATTAAATCCCTAACCTCTCATATTAGTGAAATGAATCCGACAATGAATTTCTCTTACAGTAAATCCCCTCACTTGCCAATTGAGTTGGGCAACTTTAATGTTATATTAGTGAAATGAATTTTTTCAACCTTTGATAAGTTTGCTTGGATTAAACTTGGACCAATAAATGACTTGGCCTTTCAATATTAAAAGAACCCCTTTTGCCCGATGATTGATCATGAGTCTTATATGCATATGTAAAATATAATTCAAGGAAATAATCCAATTGGACAAAGTTTTGAATTTGGTTTTGTGAAGTGCTCAACTTAACTTTAAACTTGTTTTTACATGAATAATTTAAGTCTGATCGAAGCATTATTTGAATTCACAATTAACTTAAATTTTTTTTTTCTTTGTTCCTAGAAATTGATAATTTTATCAAATCGCATGTGTATATTTTTACTCCTGAAAATAAAATTTGACCCTAAAAAATAATTTTAACCCCTATTTAATTCTTTTGGACCACCATAAGACTATCTTTCCAGAATTTTTTCCTCTAATTTTCAGTTTTTTTTTTCTTTTTCAAAATTTTCAATTTTTGTATAGTTCTTTTTATTTTTCATATTTTCCTTTTTTTTTATTTCTTTTGGATTTTTTTACTACATGTAAGGCCTTAAAAAATAAAGAAAAGAAAAGAAAACTATCCCTTGTGGGTTTGAAGTATTGTTTAGAACAGCTTGAACAAGAACTAAAACGTGGATTATTAATATGTAAAAAATAGGCAACATTTTTTTTCTCTCAAACACTAGTAATACTTCATTCTAATTCTATTTGCCTTTTTCTTTTGTATTGCCTCTCATCTTACTTTCAGCATTCATTGGCTACTTCTTTTACCTTCCTCTCTCTTCGGATATGTATTACTTTACTATATCACATTTAATACATAATATATTCGGCATACATTGAAAACATTATATGACATGTACCGAATGCAACACCACAGTGATATTTATGTAATTTTTTTTGTCTAATCGTGTAATTTTTTTCACATCATCCATACATGAGAAATTATCTCTTTTTTTTTTTCCTATTACTAATGAGACATCTTGTTTGATTTTAAACCATCGTTTAAATTTGGTTGGGTTGCCAACTTTGGGAGTGTTGTGGGTTGGGTTTCTCAAGTTGGGTATGCTTATTTTGTTTTATTTCTCCACGATACACATAGTGATACACATAGTGCACTAGGCTTACTAAGCCTTTAGGTTTGTTTGTTTTATGTTTATTTTATCGGTAAATTATAGATACAGACACTTTCTTTCAACAAATTATTTATAAAAAATTAGATACAGATAAAAAAAAAAATTGATAATTCTCATTTTAAGATCAAATAGATTATATATATATAAAATATAAATATAAATCGAACATATTTTCATATATAATTTTGAAAAAGATACAGATACAGATGAAAAACTGACCATCTAAACAGACCCATGTGTGTATATAAATACACACATATAATGAAAAAAAGATTTTATAAAATTAATTAAAAAAAATGAAATTTGTCCATTCCTCTTTTATCATTTACTTGAATTACTCAAATGAATTTTGTGATACTTCATTTATACATCCTTATTTTCAGATAGCAGCAAGATAAAGAGTCGAATGAATTTACATGAACACCACCTTTTAAGAGTCACATTTTAGGACCATAAATATCAGAAACGTTAAGCACATACAAATCGTGTGCACAGGCCCATGCACAATCAAAGGAAACAATCAGAAAGACTGATCATACAGCTTTGTGGTTTCTTTTCTCAATGAATTTTAGGGCCTGAATTGATTTAAAAGGACTAAATATGGGAATAATACAAAACGTGCTCACTGAAACCTCATACTTTCTTAGTACATTCAACTGAGAAGCAGGGTGGTTGTTCTTTCTGCTCGACACAGCTGCAGAAACAACAGCCTTCAATGGAGCTTCACAAAAGGGTGTGAGACTAAAGCATAGCCAGAGGATATGTTAACTACCTAACTTGAAAGCATCTACAAAGAGGCCTAAACAAACTCCAGCTTTCCAATAATTCACCATTGACACAAACGACTGGAATCTTTTGCTAGTGAAAGAAGGGGGCTTTCGATGCATAAGCATACCAATTCCTTCAAATGCTGCAACGACGACACCTGCAACAAGCACATCCCAGTCACCTGTCTGACCAAGAATTGTAGCTAATGCATTTGCCGTATAAAAACCCAGAAGAAGGAGAAATATCTTCATGGGGATATTTTTCCTTGAAGAGTTCAGCTTTTGCAATAGTTGTCTACCACCAGCACTCACAATTCTACCCAAACGAGTTCCGCCAAGACCACTGTCATCCCCATTGAGCCCCTCTTGCTGACCATTGCCAGAAACTCCACCTGTATTTAGAGCAAAGGCTAATCTCCAACTGTGTCTTTTCAGCTGACAGCTGTTTTAAGTAAGCATTAGCTTGCTAACTCAAAATGCAATAAATATCATTTAAAAGCATGAAAAGTGAGATACACACAGATAACAGAGCATTTAGATCTACATAATGAGATCCAGCAATAAAGGAGACTGTTAGTCATAGCATCCATGTCATCACTTTTAAATTCAAATGTATGCTTATCATGTGAAGGCCTTCTCGTGAATATATATATATATTATTAAGTAAGAAGGTATCTACTCAAAAGCGGACAAAGGAATCTGATACATAGGAAACTCGTCTATAAACAAAAGAGAAGAAGATTATAGAAGGTTAAGCTCAGAGAAAACAACAGTAAGCTCAATTAGTGGGAAGGAAAAGAAGTGACCATGGATAGGATCGCTCTAGCTGGAGCTGAGGCTGGAGAAGTGCTGCTACCAAGTTAGACTGAATTATTCATTCCGATAAACCAAGGCTAACAATTACTACTCTCCAAGCAAGGATTACAGGAATTCTAAAAGAAGAAGTGACTAGTAAGTAGTCCTCCCAAAGTAATGCCTTGCCAAGAGAATGAAGGAGGGCAATTCAAAGTGTGCACGCATAGTTGAAGTTGACAGATTGGATTACATGACAAAAGATCAATGCACCGGAAGGATTACATTATGTGAAAAATACATGTTTTTATTGTAAATATTGAACATATTTATTGTACAGCTATACAATACTTTAAGTTTAGGAAATCAATTTAGGGAAGTTTCCTATTTTTTAGGATAAGAATTTTTTTTTTTAATTAGTATTGTAACCATTGTGTTCTATATATATCCGTAGTGGATTAATCAATAAAATAAAAATTGAACCCTATTTACAAAATGGTATCAAAGCTGCTTAGGGTTCATGAAATATGCTTTTTTTTTTTTCCCTTTTCTAGCCTTCATTGCGGGAATTCTCATCTATTTTTTGCCTTCATTGCCAGAATTTATTTCTTCTTTATCGCTAGGTCGTTACCACTACTGTCCTTGCTGAAATCTGGTCATGATGTCTGAAACTACAGCACAATCACATCACGTTCAATCTATGGATGATGGAAATCGTTCTCAACCAAGAGAATTACAGCTTCTTTCATTTGGATTTAATGTCTCAAAAACACCTTTGCAACACTCTTGGATCATGGATCAAGAGCCACTGATCACATGACCCACTCTTCCAAACATTTTTCCACATACACTCCATATCCAAGTTAAAAGAAAATTGCAACTGCAGATGGAACCTTAGCAACTGTATCTGGTATAGGAGTTGTCCATATCAACCCATCCATAACCTTAAAAAATGTCCTCCGTGTTCCCAAATTATCGACCAATCTTATTTTTATATAGAAACTCACGAAAGATTTACTTTGCAAAGTGATTTTTTACGAAAATTATTGTGTATTTGAGGAAAATGATTAGGAGAGGATGATTGCACTTGCTAAAGAACAGGATGGTCTTTATTGCCTTGAAGAGTCAACTAAAGCAAACAGTTTAAAGAGCAAGTTATCTCACTCTTTCATGTCTGAATCCATATTATCTAATACAAAAAGAGCCTTCTTTTATCATTGCCGTTTGGGTCATCCATCCTTCAAAATTGTTAAAATTTTTTTGCCTTCATTATTTTCTAAACTAAATGTTGAGAGCCTTCATTGTGAAGTGTGTGAGCTTGCTAAACACAAGTATGTACCTTTTCTAACAAGTAACAAAAAAAGCACTTTTCCTTTTTACCTTATTCATACAAATATTTAGGGTCCCTCTACTATTTCCAATGTTCCTAAAGCATGATGGTTTGTGACTTTCATTGATGACTATACTCGGCCCACTAGATTTTCTTACTCAAAAAATAAATTTGATGTTAGTGCTGTGTTCCTTAACTTCTTTTCAATGGTAAAAAATCAATTTGGTATGAGTACTAAAAAATTAAGATCTAATAATGCTCGAAATTATTTCAATCAAATCATCACTCCTTACTCTCAAAAAGAGGGAATAATTCATGAAGCTTCCTGTGTCAAAACACCAACAAAATGGGTGGCCGAGAGAAAAAATGGATATCTTTTAGACCAAACTCAAGCATTGTTGTTCCAGAAATGTCTTCCAAACAGTTTTAGGGGGAAGCTATTCTCACAGCTACATATCTTATTCATAGACTTCCCACTTGAGTTTTAGGATTCAAGAGCCCAATGGAAGTACTTTCCTCGTTCTATCCAAATCTGTCAATCACCAACAATCTTACACCTTGCATTTTCGACTGTGTATCCTTTGTTCATGTCTACAATCAAGATAGGGGGAAACTTGATCCTTGAGCCCTAAAGTGTGTCTTTTTAAGATATTCCTTAACTCAAAAAGAGTATAAGTGCTATCATCCTTCATCCAAGAAATATTTTGTGTCAAGGGATGTCACTTTCAATGAGCAAGAAAATATTTCACCCAACCTCATCTTCAGGGAGAGATCTTTAAAAGAAAGGTGAGTTTGGAGAGTTTTCTCCTTGAATTAAGCGATCTTTCTCTATCAACTTAAATCCCCTCAGCCCACACTTGTTGAGCCCACATCGATGGAGTCCCCAGCTACTCCAATTTCAAGCCTACATACTCCTGGTCTTGAAAAATCTGTTTTTGAAGACGTGTGATTTGATAAGAACTTGGTGTACTCGTGACAAAGAAAGGGGACATTCGCATTCCAGGATTTGTGCAAGTTTAAGAATCTGACCCGAGTCTTTCAAATGAGGTTACAATTTCTAACTTTCCAGCCTTGCAAAGTGAAACTAAACCTCCAAATAATGATGATGATCAGGACCTTACAGTTGCCCTTAGAAAAGGAAAGAGAGAATGCACAAAAAGACTACTATACCCCTTGTCACACTACCTCTCTTTCCAAAAATTCTCGCCTACCTATAGAGCCTTCCTTGACAACCTTAACACTGTCACTCTTCCCACTACCCCATATGAGGCATTGTCTGATGAAAAATGGAAGCAAGCCATAGACATTGAAATGAAGGCTCTTGAGAAGAATAAGACTTAGGAAATGGTCAAATTGCCAACAGGAAAGTTGTAAATGGGTTTATATAGTAAAATATAAGGCTGATGGGTCGATTGAGAGGTATAAGGCAAGGTTAGTAGCCAAGAGATACACGCAGACTTATGAAATTGACTATCTGGAGACGTTTGCACCAATTGCAAAGATGAGCACAGTAAGAGTAATTTTGTCCCTAGCTGCTAAGCTTGGGTAGGAGTTACAACAGTTTGATGTGAAAAATGCATTCTTGCATAAAGAACTAAAGGAGGAGATTAATATGGAGCTCCCACCAGGTTACGGGAAAAATGAGTACTGACATAGTGTGTAAGTTGCACAAAGCTTTATATGGCTTGAAACAATCTCTTCGGCCATGTTTAGGAGATTTGCTAGAGTCATGTTGGCTTCAGAACAAACAAATTTAAGGGGATCATATACTTGATTTATCAAACACTCAATTTCAAGGGGAGTGACAGCCTTACTAGTATATGTAGATGACATCCTTTTGACCGGAAATGATGAGAGAGCAACAGGTTCTAAGTCAGTGCCTCCCTAAAGAATTGGAGATCAAGATATTGGGGAGATTTAAGTATTTCCTAGGAATTGAAGTTACTCATTCAAAAAAAGGGATTCTTATATCTCAACAAAAGTATGTGACTAATTTGCTCAAAGAGACTGGTAAAGCTGCATGCAAACCAGCAAGTACCCCTATAGACCCGAATCTTAAACTAGGGAATGCAGAGGAAGATGCCATAGTGAACAAGGAAATGTATCAACGTCTTGTCAGATGGTTTATTTACTTGTCACATACCAGACCTAATATAACTTATGCAGCAAGCTTCATAAGTCAGTTCATGCATAGTCCAAGAAAAACTCATTTGCAAGCTACACATAAGATCCCACAGTACCTCAAACGAACACCAGGAAAGGAGATTTTGTTTGAAAGAAATAAAGATGTAACTCTTGAAGCCTATACTGATATAGACTATGCAAGATCTATTGTTGATAGGAGATCAACAATGGGATATTGCACCTTTCTTAGAGGAAATCTAGTGACATAGAGAAGCAAGAAACAAAGTGTGGTTGCATGGTCTAATGTTGAGCCAGAATTTCATGCAATGGCACAAGGCATATGTGAGCTACTATGGTTGAAAATCATCCTTGAAGACCTAAAGATTAACTGGGTTGAACCAATAAAGCTCTATTGTGACAATAAGTCAACAATAAGAATAGCTCACAAACTAGTTCAACATGATCGAACTAAGCACATTGAGATTGATAGGCATTTCATCAAGGAAAAATTGGACAGTGGCCTAATATGCACTCCATATATACCAACACATGGATAACTTGCAGACATTCTCACCACAGAGTTGAATAATCCAACATTTGAGAGGATTATGTACAAGCTGGGAATGGGAAGTTCCTATTCACCAGCTTAATGGAGAGTATGGAAAAATACATGTATTTGTTAAATGTATTATTGTAAATACTGGACATATTTATTGTACAGCTATACAATACCTTAAGTTTAGGAAATCAATTTAGGAAAGTTTCCTATTTTTTAGGAATAGAATTATTTTCTTTAATTAGTATCGTAACCATTGTCCTCTATATATATCCCTAATGGATTAATCAATAAGATAATAATTAAACCCTATTTACAGAACACTCATGTTCAAAGGATTGTAACTAGCTTAGGAAGTTGAAGTTCAGTCTCTTTGACAGTATGAGCAACGATAGATTCAGAATAGCTTTTCAACAAATGATAATTCATGCAAAATGGTAAAACTAGAAAACAATCTTAGCATTTTAAATGGCTAGTACAGAAAGCTACCAGAAAATGTATAATTTTCATTATGATTCAATCAGCCAAACCTGAAAGTCCGGAAGGTATTAAGGTCAAGGTAAAAAGAAGAATATCTCTAAACTTTGTCCTTTAGCATGGGAACATTACTGAATTGAACAAGAACTTTGAACAACACAATAAGAGGATAAAGGATCTTGACCAATCATCATCGACAGTTCCAAGTCCTGAAGGTATTGAGGTCAAGGCAAAAAAGAAAAAAAATCTCTAAACGTCATCCTTTAACATGGGAACATTACCGAATTGAGCAAGACCTTTGAACAGTACTATAAGAGGATAGAGGATCTTGACCAATCATCATCCACAGTCCAAACAGATCAAGACTCAAACAAACACGTTCGTGACATAATCCTTGCATTTTTACTGGAATAAGAATATGCAAAGAAGAGAACTTTGCATGAACCATATCCAACTCATGGAAAACCTCAAGTTTACATCATTGATGTATTTCAACATTAAACAGAACAGAAAACAGCTGATCCAAGAGTTTTGAATACAAATAGATGTGAAGTTCATTTTGAAAAAATTAATCAAGTGACAATTGCACTATTCCAACATCAATTTAAAGCAATTCAGTGATCTTTATATGCCAAAATATTCATAGAGAAAGCCTTTAAGAGATGTGAAACTGTACCCTTGCTTGGAAAACTGTATGGACTTCAAGTGAAAACTGGTTTTTGAAGCTCGACCGCTAGAGCTGGCCTCATTATTCCAGCTCAGAATTGAACGAGTAGTCGGTGCCACAGATGACCTTTCAAAAACTTCGTTTTCCATCACAAACAAACTTGACTGTGTTATAACAGCACCCACTCGACATGCCATGAACTGCAATGCAACACAAGGCAAATATGAAAAAGCAAATTAGCACATTAGTATAGTAGAAATAATGATAAAAGTAAGTCAAACAGTTAAAGCCTCATCTCAATAGGTGAACTCAACCTAATCACTTATGTTTTATGAGGTGAATCTCAGAAATATAGATGAATAATTTGTATTCAGTAGTACTTAAATTATGAGGAATACAGCACGTTATTTATAGTACAAGGGGAGAAAACAGAATCCTAATATCTTGCTCCTAATATCTTGCTCCTAATATCTTGCTAACGACTAGATAAGGACTGCTAGATTTTATCCTAGGTTTATCTCCCACCAAGAGAAGCTTTATCTCTTCCTAAAAACATATCATGTAACAAATAATACTTATCTAATCCTATCTTTCCGTAATATTACAACACCCCCCCTCAAGCTGGTGCATAGAGATTCCACATGCCCAGCTTGCACATAAGATCTTCAAATTGGTCTTTGGTTAGTCCCTTTGTTAACAGATCAGCTTCTTGTTGTTTACTTGGTATATAAGTAATGCAGATAGTTCCATCTTCAACTTTTTCTTTGATGAAATGTCTATCCACCTCCACATGTTTGGTTCTATCGTGATGTACCGGGTTGTGTGCAATACTTATGGCTGATTTATTGTCACTGTACAGCTTCATTGGGGTAGTTTTGTAAAGTTGCAGCTCTTCGAGTAGCCGTTTAATCCATAGTAGTTCACAAATTCCTTGGGCTAAGGCTCTAAATTCAGCTTCCGTACTACTACGGGCTACCACGGGTTGTTTCTTACTTCTCCAAGTTACTAAATTACCCCAAACTTTTGTACAATACCGGTTGTAGATCTTCGGTCTTCGATTGAACCTGCCCAATCAGCATCCGTAAAGGCTTCTATACTCCTTCCTTCACCTTTTCTAAAAAACAAGCCAAGTCCGGGCGTTCTCTTAAGATAACGAAGAATCCGATATGCTGCCTCTAAGTGTTCTTTAAGAGGATGATGCATATGTTGACTAACCAAACTTACAGCAAATGCAATATCCGGACGGGTGTGAGACAAATATATTAATTTCCCGACAAGCCTTTGATACCTTCCTTTGTCCACTGGTGTTTCCTCGCCTATTTCCTTGCCCCTGCTGCTGTACTTGGACTTCGACTCTACCGGTGTTGCAGCTGGTTTGCAACCTAACATTCCGGTTTCTTTTAACAAGTCTGTCACATATTTTCTTTGGGAAACCGTGATTCCTTTTCTGCTTCTTGCGATTTCTAATCCTAGAAAATATCGGAGCTGGCCAAGGTCTTTTACTTCAAATTCTTGAGCTAAGATTTTCTTAAGTCCTTCCAGCTCTTCGATATGATCACCCGTCAAGATGATATCATCAACATAAACGATTAAAATAGCAATCTTACCACTTGCGGAGTGTTTGAAGAACAAGGTGTGATCAGCCTGCCCTTGTGTATAGCCAAGCCTTTTAAGTACTTGGTTGAAACGCTCAAACCAAACCCTTGGAGATTGCTTTAATCCATATAGTGATTTCTTTAAACAGCAAACAGTTCCCCTTCCATACTTCTCTTCAAAGCCAGGAGGAATTTTCATAAATACTTCTTCTTCCAAGTTCCCATTCAAGAACGCATTCTTGATGTCAAGTTGTTGTAGTGGCCAATCAAGGTTGGCTGCAATTGATAGCATGACCCTCACTGTGTTGAGTTTAGCTACTGGTGCAAAGGTCTCCATGTAGTCCACTCCATATGTTTGAGTGAATCCCTTTGCTACCAGTCGTGCCTTGTAACGCTCCACCGTTCCATCAGCTTTAAACTTGAGATTGAAGACCCACTTACATCCTACAATATGTTTGTCCTTTGGTTGAGTGACAATTTCCCAGGTTTTGTTTTTTTCTAATGCTGTCATCTCGTCATCTACTGCTTGCTTCCATTCGGGTTGCTGGAGCGCCTCCTCAATACACCGTGGTATAGCTATCTCATCCAGCTTAGCTGCAAAAGCTTTGTATTTTGAATTCAGCCTACTGAAGCCTAGGAAATTGGCTATTGGGTGTAATGTGCAGCTCCTGGTTCCCTTTCTTCTTGCAATTGGAAGTTCTGAAAGATCTGGTTCTGATATGACAGTGTTATCTTGGTTAACAAAACCATCAACATTTTCTAGAGTATCCAAAGATTCACTTACCGGATTTACTGCCTCTGGTTCGGATTCTTGAGGAGGAGAAGCTTCTGTAGTGGACTGTACACCCTTTTGTTTACCTCCCCGTCGTCGTCGTGTATAAACTCGGAGCTCTGTTTCTGTGGTGTGCTCTTTGTTCTTTTCTGACCCTGGGATTATAAGTGGCACTATAGATGGATTTTCAGGAACAATGGAAGGTAGACTAGTTTCCCAAAAACACGAAGCTTCTGTCATGTGGCCCCCTGAAGCGAAGTGTGATTGAAAAAGGATTGGGACTCGTGAAATGTAACATCCATAGAAACATACATTCGTTTAAGTTGAGGATTGTAACATTTATACCCTTTTTGTAGAGATGAATAACCAAGAAAAATACACTTATGGGCGCGGGGTTCAAGTTTATTTCGGAGTGAGCTGGGAATGTGAACATAAGAGACACACCCGAATGTTTTGAAAGGAATATTAGAAAGAACATGAGTGTGAGGATAAGTTTTCAATAGAAGAGATAAAGGGGTTTGATGTTGTAATACACGTGATGGCATACGATTGATTAGATAGGCTGCTGTTAAGATAGCTTCCCCCAAAATTGTTTTGGAACATTAGTAGTAAACATGAGGGCTCGAGCTACTTCTAACAAATGCCTATTTTTCCTTTCGGCAATGCCGTTTTGTTGGGGTGTTCTTACACATGAGCTTTTGTGATAATCCCGTGTGTGTTTAGATAAGCGGCTAACATGGTGTTGAAGTATTCGGTGCCATTATCAGTATGCAACACTTTTATGTTGACATTGAATTGTGTTTTGACCATGGCATGGAAGTTTTTGAATGTATTTGCAGCCTCGGATTTATCTTTAAGAAGATATACCCAGCATACTCTTGTATGGTCATCAATAAAAGTAATAAACCATCTAGTATTAGATATATTTTGCACACTAGAGGGGCCCCATAGATCACTATGAATTAATGAAAAAGGTTGTGACTCTTTATAAGGACGAGATTTGAACACAGCACGAGTTTGTTTTGCCAAGTGACAAATTTCACACTGAAAGGAGCTCAAGTTTTTATTTCTAAATAAGGCAGGGAGCAAATGTTTTAAATAAGGAAAGCTAGGATGGCCTAATCTATAGTGCCATCTTATAATTTCATCACAACTAGATGCAATACAACTAGAAATAGAGAGTTTATTATCTTGAGCTTGATCGAGGGCTTCAACATCAAGGTAGTACAGCCCGCTACATTCCTTCGCACTCCCAATCATCCTCCCCGAGAGCAACTCCTGAAATTCACAACGAGAAGATGAGAATTTTGCAATACAATTCTGGTCATGGTAAGCTTTCTTATAGAAAGGAGGTTGCATGATAGATTGGGAACATGAAGAACATTATTTAAAGTGAGATTAGGTGAGACACGAATGGAGCCTTTACCAGCCACCGAGGACAGAGAACCATCGGCAATTTTTATTTGTAAATTACCTGAGCATGGTCTATAGTTAATAACTGGTGAGATTGACCAGTCATATGTTCTGATGCTCCGGAGTCAATAATCCAAGGGAAGCATCAGCAGTGAGGGCAGTAGGCAAGGTACCTGAATGACAGGCAGAAGGAGTGGGCTGTGGTTCAGAAACATTGGGCTGAGCATTACGTAGGAGGTGTTGGAGTTGTTCTATTTGCTCAGGAGTAAACGGATGTGAATCTGTTTTGGCAGCCGTATATCCACGAGGACCTGAGGCACTTCTTGGCTTCCAATCAGTTGGCTTGCCATGTAGTTTCCAGCATGTGTCCTTGGTATGACCTTTCTTATGGCAGTGTTCACACCAAGGTCTTTCCCGCCTATTAGCATGCGTGTCACCAGTTCTCTCATTCTGTCGCGTCATTAATGCAGAGTGTTCTGCATCAGTACTGGGAGAGGATCCTAGCATGACACGCTTGCGGCTCTCTTCTCGTCTTACTTCAGCAAAGGCTTCCCGAATAGATGGTAAGGGAGTTTTTCCCAAGATTCGTCCACGCACTTCATCCAATTCTTTGTTCAAGCCATACAGAAAATCGAACAGTCTCTCCTTCTCCAGCATTTTCTTGTACAAGCGTGCATCCTCAGGGCAGTTCCACTCAGTGTCATAGAATAGGTCAATCTCTTGCCAAAGATTGTGTAGAATGCTATAGTATTGGGTTACAGTCAAATTTAGTTGCTTCTGATCCCGAAGTTTTGATTTGAGTTCAAACACTTGGGCAGAATTTTCTAGATCAGAAAAAGTTTCTTGACAGCATCCCAAACCTCCTTAGCGTAGACATGAATAGGTATGTTCGCCCAATTTCGATCTCCATAGAATTAATTAACCATGACATTATCATGGAATTCTCGGAATCCCATCTCTGATACCCAGGAGTGTTGGTCTCCGGTGCCTCTGTTTCTCCAGTGAGGTAGCCTAGGCGTCCTTTTCCCCGAAGATACAAGGTCACAGATCTCGACCATTGGAGAAAATTAATCCCATTCAGCTTATGAATGGTGATTTGCATAGATGGGTTTTCAAGGTTTAAAGGAGGAATAATGGACGTATTTGTCTCATTGATTTTAGCCATTTCCGATTGTCAATGGCTAGAAGAAAAAATATTCGAGGACCTGCTCTGATACCATGAAGAAATATAGATGAATAATTTGTATTCACTATTACTTATATTATGAGGAATACGGCACGTTATTTATAGTACAAGGGGAGAAAACAGAATCCTAATATCTTGCTCCTAATATCTTGCTAACAACTAGATAAGGACTGCTAGATTTTATCCTAGGTTTATCTCCCACCAAGAGAAGCTTTATCTCTTCCTAAAAACATATCATGTAACAAATAATACTTATCTAATCCTATCTTTCCGTAATATTACAACAGAATCCATATACTCTAAAGCCCTTTACCTGCAATATATGTATGGTATATTTGTATATCAGATTTTTTAGTGACATGGATTTAACAATTTAATCCTAGATGAACTAGTGAGGTTCATGAAACACGTTTGCAAAACCACTTTCAGCCTTTGATATGACCAAAATTATCGTAGTGATATCAAGAGTTTGTTGATACTAGTAGCTTTAGTGGTAGGTGGCCGCAAAAAATGCCAAGCAATGATCAGCTACTAAGGATAGTTGTTATTAACGGACAGAAAACATTGATTGAAACCAGCAAAAACAATCTTCTCTTTTTCAAATATAAACCATTTTTATCACCATCTTGTATCGATAAAACATTGATGGTTCACTGTCCACTGGCCATCAGACACCTTCGACTTCCACCATCACTTGCCTTTATAGTCCACTAATAACTGCAACATCTTAAGATAACAATAGCAAAATTTGACAACTCCAAAACTTTGATTACAAAAATTATTGAAAATTTTTCATGAAGCTTTTACCCTGAGAGAAACAAACCCTAAATCTAAATCTGCCTTGAAATTTAACCATATCACAGTCAAATCAGAAACCAAAATATAACAATGCAATTCATGCACCCACTATTTTCAATATCCCAAAATATAAAAAGGGTGACTTAAATGGCGCTTCCACGAGTTAAATACACCCTGATGGAGGCATAGTTTGAGTTCAAAATAATTATACTTGTTCCACATTGAAAACTCATGAAAACAAAATAACGAAACCAAAGCAATTGTCTTATCCTCAAAGATATATCATTGGTTAAGACATCATTGTAGTATGATTAACCTAAAGGTAAATATCATATAATCATTACTAATTTTTATAATTAACGAGTTTAGAATTAGTCAGATAGCTACTATAAATGTCTCGCAGGGTCACACTTGACATTTGTAGATTTTATGCATTTGCTGTTCCATCTTTCCGGAACTGGAACTGGAACTGGAACTGGTTAAAGCAATCTATATATGAACTCCATACAAATCCAATGGGCCAAATTCAGAAATGAAACCAACTACGATTAATTGAATGAGAACAATCAACCGGAAGGAAGGAAAATGAAAAAGGCTACCTTGGTATACTGCAGCTGGCAGGCAGTGGACTCTGGATTTTGGAGTGGCGTCTTGAAGATTAGATTGAAGCGATGGTGATAATATTTCTTAAATCATGGGTCATACACTCGAGCTTGAGGGAGTTCCGAGAGCCTGTGGGCAGGAATTTGTGTCATTTGATTTGTGAAATTCCATTAATTAGAGGGAAGGATAAAAAAAAAACAATTTCAGTCCTTATTCATGCTTTATATGGAGAGATATATATAAATATTTTGAGCCTCTAAAATATTCTTTTTCTTCTTTTATATAAGTATTTAACTTTTTTACTTCTTAAGAGGTATGATGTCCCTTGTTATATTTTATATTTGGATTCCATCCTAGACAATTAAGTAGAGATGCAACCGAGGTAAGTTTGGAACGGGTCATATAAAATTCAAACTCGACTCAATTCCTTATAGGGTTACCCAAACCCGATCCGCGATCTTATACGGTTTTATGTGCAATTTCTAAACCTGCTCCGTTGATCCGATTTTATTTTTACACTTTTTTCTTTTTTATTTATTTATTTATCATTTGTCTACTTGTCTTCATGATATATTCTTCATTTTACTTATTTGTTTCAATTTCTTTTCATTTGATGGTAAAGCTACACGTATAAAAAAAATGTTAATAGCTAGATAATTGATTTTCGATGTATGATAATCAATTTGTACCACAACATAGTAGAATTTACTTTACTTGAGGATTGACATATATACATAAATACGAATATTATCTCTTATTGATTATAAAAAAGCATGAAATTCTCAATGGGACCAAAAAAAAAAAATTATACAATCATAGAACTATAAAAATAATAAATTGGATATATCAAAGTTTTGATGTTATAAATTATTTTTTTTATTAATCTTAATGGATCGGGTCAACCCTACAGGGTCATAACTACGAACCGAATCCGACCTATGACCTTACAGGGTCGTAAAAATTTTTCTCAAACTCGTCCCATAACCCTATAGAGTTTGACCATACAAGGTTTTTAGCGGGTTGGACGGATTGGATACTTTATGACGACCCGCCTAGTTGCATTCCTACTACTAAGGTAAGGTAGACAAAGAAAGCGGGGATCTGAGGGTATCCTTCATCATTTTGCCATTGATTCCAATTTAGGCTATATATGTGGGCTTTGATCTAATGCCAATCATCTCAGGTCCAGGTTGGACAGTATAAAGCTTCCACTCTTCCCGTTTGGTTGATATATACAAAAAAAAAAATTATGAAATGTTTTAACTAATTTTTTTACTTTTAGTTATTTCTATAAAATTTATTAATTTTAATATTTTATTTATTAAATATGTTTAGTATTATTTTTATTATATAATGTAAATACATATATTTAATTCTTTCATTTTGTTAAACTAATTAGTATTAGGACCATAAAAGTGCCAACCGAAGCTGAGGTTTTAGAGCTAGGGTTTGGTTGGTTTAAAAATTATATAGCTCAAATCATGCCAAACAGTTTAGAATTGAGATGTTAAACTCAATGTTGTTTTAAAGGCTCATGAGTTTGATTTGTGTTAAATCCAATAAGTTAAACACATGAATTGAATAGAGGGCAAATTGCAAACTTTCCTTATAGACACCCATTTTTACTTAATCAAATTAATAAAATGCAATGTTTAAATTTTAATATGTGAAAAAAATCAAGTGTGACATAAAATTTTTTTGTAAGCCTTAAGAAAATTATATGAGATCTATTATATAATTAAATTAGGATTTAATTAACTAGTCCTAAATTAGAAATTAGAATAAGAATTAATTAATTTAGGATATAATTAACTTAGGTAAAAACTAAAAATTAAAAAAATTAAAGTCAAACGTTGACGTCATGTTCACGTCAGCATTACATATCTTCTTCTACCTCAAGACGCACACAAACCAGCATAGACCCTCTACTTTAGTTCTATTTTTCACCTGATTTTGTTTGCAATTTTGCTATGGGCTTTCAATTGATACCAATTTTGTGGGATTTGGTCCATTATTTGTAAATCAAATTTGAGCTTGAAAATTGAGAAAAGTCACATTTTCACTTTGTTAAACAATCACAATCTGCATCAAATTTAAACTTTTTAGATAAGTTAAAAGATACAGGATACTTCTAATATGAGTATAATATCAAGTATCATATTTCCACTACTACTTTGGATATTAAATTCACAGCTCCATCACAGTTGATTTTTATTTGATTCAGCGAAGGGAGCTTCTAAAACTTTAGTTGTAAAGTATTAAACTTAACTTTGCTACTATGAATGTTATTCTGTCAAACTATTGCAATTTTCGTTAATTGTGCTCCACCAAAATTCCGTTTAAAATATGTGTGTGGTGATGCAACCATATGCATATCATCCATGTCCCGCACAACAATGGTGATGACCTTACACTAACATAAATTTATGTAGTTTCACACTTAGCATGTTCATTATTTATTTATTTTTTCAGTTGAATGAACGTCTTAATATGTTGTAGCTTCTCGTATAGCATGTTCACTATTGCTATTGATAACTTGGTCAACTCTAGAGTCTGATGAGATTTCTTCCATCCATTGTTCAGTAGATCGCCTGGTCTCCAGTGGTTTTAGCAAAAAGGCTTCTAATAACAGCATTTGAAGAGGAAACAACTTTGTCAAAAATGCATTTATACCTTTGCTTCAAAATAAACTAATGCAAAATAGCAAATTTTCTAAATAACTCTTTAATCTCTAAAAAGGACAATGAACTAGACTCAATCCAATTTCCGAACCACTTGTCCATTCTTGATGTCTCATAGCATTCTATTCTAATATTGTAACACATCAACCATATTGGTTAAACCTAAGTGCACGCTATGGATTCTAATTAAATGCTAATAAATTTGTAAGAAACCTCCACAAATAATGTTTATGTTTTGGCTTGCAATCAATGTTTTGAAGCAATTTCCACGATTTCATTCAAAGAGTATGAACAAGATGCTTTAGACATGGTAGAACATCTAGGGGAATGAAACAATACTTAATATACGGTTTTAACAAAATAAAGTAGATATGAATAAAGTGAGTGTCAAAATTACACAGCGGAATCCTCAATAAAGATGTTATGAATAGGATTCATATACCATTCATTAACATGGTTTCTCTCTTATAACCTCTCACAACAAGTGTTTATATGATTGTGATTTTATAGTTTTTAATAAAAATAGAGAATATAGGACATGAACGATCTATCCTTACATATGACATACCGAGAAAAGAATCGAATTAGTTATTTCACTCAATTGATATGATGCACAATCAAAAGAAACAACAAAATATTATCTTGAGAAAAAACCTAATATTACTCAATAAGGTTTTGGAAACACTTCCAAGAAAGCCAATAAAGACAAGTGATCACAATCAATATCAAAGATGTTAAAAGATACATAAGCTTATGCTAACATAATCCTAATGATCCTTATATATTCCCATAAGTCGGGTAAGAGCAGATATGAAACATAAAAGTCAAAACAATTAAAATATAAAACTAAATATAATCTTCAGGAATAGGGCAGGAAGTTGCTATATGTCATGATTGTACCGTATGCCATGATCTCCTCGGCCTTCAAATTTCTATATTGACAACGTTCTCATAGGCTTGATCACGAGGAATGATCTTGATCATCAGCTAGATCATGAGGGTGACAAAAGGTGTGATCTCCACTTTTCTTGCTCCGCTTCAATCGCCCTCTTTGGTGTGGGTGTAATATTCAATAGTGACAAATTTCCCTTCAAGTTATGTCTTTTATCCACATTTAAACACACTAGATCATGCCCATCAGCAAAGTGTATCAAATATCTCTGTAAAACACTCTAACTCATCATCATTCGGCTCTTCCATAAGGATCCACTGAGCTAAGTTCATCAAGCCTCTAGCTCTAGCTTGAGTTATCGGTCTAATCAAACCTCAATTCCTATCATCTTCCTCGGACTTATGAAGATTTGCTCTCAAATCTTTGAAAGTATATATGCCTAGATCAAAGACAAACCTATAAAACTGAAAAGTAGTTAAATAAAAATTCTCAACCAAACTTAACTCATGAAGATGCTTCAATATTTGATCCATAAATCCTCTTTGAAATAGTAACTCCTAAAGTATCTCAATATTGACTTCAAGCACTTTTAACCATACTATACCATAATCGATGTGCATAATCAAAAGCTTCCCAAACAAGTCATACCACTCATCATGGACTCAGTTAACTAAATTTCGTAAATATGAGGACATGTACTTGTTAGAGAAAAAAAAATTAAACTGTAACTAGGCTTGTTTACATGCACATGTAGAAGCGAAAGCTATAAGGCGGGTTTTTAGACTTATTTTAAGCTTACTTAACCAACCATTAACTCTTTTGCCAGTTTCACTCAATTCAAGCAATTGCAACAGTAATAATAAAGAGATAAGGAATGAGAAGATTATACCATGATATAACGTGGAGTTTGGCCCACCTCTTAGCCTCTACAGTTTACAATTGCCTCACTCAAGGAAGACTTTACATATTTCATTCAACAAATAATGCTTCACAAAGAGGACTTCACAACAATGCCTTACAACAAAGGACTTCACATGTGTCTCAGAAAGAGGATTTCACTAATTTCTACACATGTAGGACTTCACTCAAATGCCTCAACACATGAGGCTTCCCTAAAATACTCAAACAAAACATGTGAATAATGTCTTATGATATTGGCTCACTAATCTCACTATAAAACTATTCACTCAACAAATACAAATACAATTTGAGAGAATATTTTCACATTATATCATCGTATTAAGCTCTACTCTCTTACATAAAAACACCCCAAACACTTTATTTATAATCTCTAAACTCAAGCTAGCCATTGCTTATCAAAACAGTCACCAACGGTTGGATCAAAAAGTTTGTGATAGCTATTTTTTTTGTCGTACCGATGAGCCTATCAAAGCAAGCCCTCGACCTTCCCCTCAATCAATTTTGATGGGTTTTGCATTTTTCCAGTTTGGACCAACTCGTTTGACAACTCGACATGTTTTTTGTATTTTAGCCATAGTTTTCTTATGTAACCCGTTTAAGGTATTCAAGATGCTACAAAAAGCTTAGAAGAGCTCTACAACTTTTGAGTTTTAAGCTTTGAGAGATTCCAAAAGCATCAAGGCCTAAAACTTACTTGAAACCACCTGCAACAACAAGCACAAAACAAAAACACAAACATAACAAAGCTCAACATATCACAAACAAGTTTTTGTTTATTAAATATAACTTGTCTAAGTTATGGAGTATTTGTTCAATATATTTCTCATCAAAACAAGATTGTAACCAACTTTGGTTTAGTAGTACTCTTCTCACAAGAGTCTTGTATTTTCAAGTTGATTCCAACTAATCTTCCATGGATAAAGGCATAACAAAACTCAAGCCTTTCCCATGTAACATTGCAATCTATTTTAGTCACCATATATCCACTCCAACCAACATTGAACACCTTATCTTCAGCTCCAAATATTTTTTCATATAATTCAACAAAACTGTATATCCCCACAACAATAGAACATCCGATACTAACAACCAATAATGAGGAATGTGAGATGGACAATTTTGCCACTTTAGTAAGTCAACACTTTTTGGAGTAGTATTTAACTCATGTGTAAATCATGCATACATCTATACATGCTCTACAATATCACTACAAAACAATGGAACACTCCTCCAGTATATGAAACTATCAAAAAGACTAAAATAAATCTCTATAAGCAGCTTATATGATCTCACAAGGATAATAAAATTGCATTAATCTTCAATTTTAGGTAATCCCGTCAATGCATCAAAATATAATGGATGACCTGAAGGAAGATGAACATAGAAATACCTATAATACTCATTAGTCTTTGATGTAGATGGAAGTAACTTTAGCTCAAGTGCACAAATATTAAAAGGCCACTCTAATTCAAGGACACATTCACAATACTTATAACATATATTTTCTCCACATCAACATCCTTTGTTTTTGCCTTATTCAACTCTTGTTTAGAAGGATTCATCTCCAACCTAGCAAACTTAATTTGATCCAAACTCATAGGTAATAATACTAACCTTTTCTTCTTTGTTATCTTAAAAGAATAGCAATTATGTTACTCATTATACGTTACTCTATCATTTACCAGAGGATTGCCAAGTAAAACATGATAAATAGCAGTAGGCACTACACCACACAAAACTTCATCAATATATTGATTTGGAAGAGAAATGGGCACTCAAACTTGGTTAGTGATAAGAGTCAATTTATTGCTATCTTCCCACTTGATATAATAAGGTTGTGAATGAACTATAGTTAGTAGCTGCAGTCTATCTACCGTGCCCTTCACTGTCATATTAACTTGATAACCATGATTAATAATAACAATGCAAATCAAGCCATTAACATAGATTGTCAATTAAAACAAATCCCCTACATCCTCATCTCCAATGAATGGATTAGCACTGATAGAAATCTTATTACCTTAGGCCTTCAGATACTATTCCATAAATCTTTCATCTCACAAGGGTATAAATTCGATGATTAATAATAATACAGATCTCCACAATCATTATAATATCAAACAAAACCCTAGATCATGAAAATGTCACCAATCTGTAAAACTCATAATATACCCACTCTAAATTCAACATGTGAGGATAAAATCTTACCGGTTACCAATTGATAACTCTTCATGTGGTGAACCTTGGATTTGATACCAATATGATATGGTCCATGCAAGAATTACTCAGTGGAATCCTCAATAAAGATGATATGAATAAGGTTTGTATACGTTCGTTAACAAAGTTTCTCTCAAATAACCACTCACAACAATTGCTTATATGATCATAATTTTGTAGTTTCTAATGAAAACAAAAAATAAAGGATATAAACAATCTATCCTTGCATATGACGCACTAAGAAAAAAAATCAAATTAGTTGTTTCACTCAATCATATGATGCACAATCAGAAGAAACAACAAAAAATAATCTTGATAAAAAAAACTCAATATTACTCAATAAGGTTTTGGAAACAATTCTAAGAGAGCCAACAAAGGCAATTGATCACAATCAATCTTAAAGATGTCAAAAGATAGGTAAACTTATGCTAACATAATCTTAATGACCCTTATATATTCTCACATGTTGGGCAAGACCAATATATAAAACATAAAAGTCAAAACAATTAAAATAGGAAAGTAAAAATAAATTTTGGAAACAAAACATGAAGTCATGTTGTACATCATGACTATGCCATAGGCTGTGATCCCCTTGGCCTTCAAATTTCTCCATTGACAACATTCTCACGAGCTTGATCACAACCGTGATAGAAAGAGTGATCTTGATCACCAGTTGGATCACATGGGTAGCATAGGATGTGATCTCTATTGTGATTTGATTTTCTTGCTCCTCTTCTATCACCGTCTTTGGTACGAGCATAATATTCAATATTGATGTATTTCCCTTCAAGTTATGTCTTTTCTCCACACTTAAATACACTAGATCATGCTCATTACCAATTTGTATCAAATATATCTATAAATACTCCAACTCACCATCACTCAACTCATCTATAAGGATCCGTTGAGCTAAGTTCATCAAGTTTCTAGCTCTAACTCAAGTTATTAGTCTAACTAAACCATGATTGTGATGAAAAGTCCATTTTATTTATTTGAATTATATAATTCTATCCTTGCTAAGATTTACAGGTATAGGGATTTGTAGAATTGCCATCTTCTCTTCTATTGAAAGGGCATGCTCGATTCTTTGTGAATTCCAATTCATTTCCTCCTTTCAACAGCATCCTTCACCTTTAAATCTTATAATGCTTCATCTACTTCTCACACATCTAATCTAAATTTTGGTAAAGTTAGGATCCATGCACTTCGCTAAAAATCAAAATTTTTTTCGCTCCCCTATCAACCATACCAAATGATCAGAGATTGCATCTCTCCCAGCAAGCCAGCATTGCCAAAGTCATGATGCCCTACTCGTTATCCTTGCCTTCAAGAAATCATCTTTGGGGAAGTAAATGCTATTGATAAATTTCATCCATAGTGCATTAGGATTATGTATTAGTCTCCATGCCATTTACTGTATAGACAAGTTAAACACCTGTAAGTCCTTAAAACCAAGGCGTCCCTATTTTAGAGTATGATAGAGAATCTCACTTTTTTTAGTGAATTTTATTATCCTTCTTAGCATCATCCTACCAAAAATAAGAAATGGTTCTAGTAACTTCTTACACTATCCCTTTGGAAATAGGACTCATTAGTTATGTACGGATAGTATATATAACAAATTTAATTAAAACCTCTTTACCCATCAGTGACAAAAGAGATCCTTTTCATCCTTGCACTTTCTTGGATATTCTATCCTTTAAAGCTTTCAAGACCTTACATTTAGACCTCTTCCAAAATGTAGAGATGCCTAGATAATTACCTAGTTTATTCACAGGATGAATACCCAAACAATCACAACATTCAAGTCAAATATTATCAAGATAACAAGAACTCCAAAACAAAGATGACTTTTGAAAGTTAACAAGTTGTCGTGCAGTTGTACAATATAAGTCTATAATTTCGTTCAATCTATAAGTCCAGTTGGAAGGCTTTAAGGAAAAATAGCACATTATCAGCAAATATATACATACACATGGGTTCATGGACTGCATCTTTTCACTCTACTCACCATTCTGGAGACTGAATCAACTACTAAGTCTCCTTGTTTAATACCTCTTATAGGAATAAAGTATCCTATCCTTCGACCATTCATTAATAAAGAATAACAAACAAATTTTATGCAACACATTATCCAATTAACTCATACTTGCGAGAAACTCATTCCACGTATAAGTAATTTCAGAAAAACTCCACTTAGTTCTATTGTATGCCTTAGCCATGTCAGTTTTCAAAACACAAGAGTTTTGTTTAGCATTCTTTTTAATTTTGAGAAACTAGAAAATTTTGTAGGCCATTATTATATACTCATGGATAAATCGACCTAGAATAAAACATTAATGGAGTGACGATGTCATCTAATTTTTAAATTAGTCTATAATCTAAATTTGCACATTAACAATTGGTTTAAAGCCATTGAAATATTATGGTAAAATTGGAAATCAATAAAGAAATAATTATTCGATTCAACCTTTAAAAATTCAATCAGATATGTCGTTGTTAGCACTGACAATTTTGCTAGAGGACGATATAGTTAAAAACCCTATTATAGAAACAAATATGAATTTAGCATGACACAACAAGCAACTATGACATCAATAGACTTAATTTTGGGTTTATGTGGATTATTTGATTTTCATCTGTATACTATCTGTATCTAATCTACATCTGTATCTTATTTGTATTTGAACTATTTATAAGTAAAAAATTTATTTTTCATGTATATCTATTTTTAAAAAACCAATTTGAAAACAACAAAAATAAGATGTCAAAACGACTAAAAAACAACGAACCAAGCAAACCTATATACAAACAGATTATTTGCAATCTCTATTCAATTTTGTGTAATTTTGACAACCATTCATACTCAATAAGATCTCTAACCCACTAACACAAATTACCATCCTACCTATTAATGCTTCACCAAAAGGCAGAGGATTGGCCACCTGATAAACTAAGGATTAGATTATCACTAAAAAATAAAAAAAGAAATTAAGAAAATATATATCACTGTAGAAATAGCAAGCACCAAAGATGATAAAACTTTATAAAAAGTTCCCTTGTTTACTGGACAGAGAATTGAGCTTGAATCAACGTTCAGGCCAAGGGAAACTAGATTGATAGGGCACCTATAAGCCAAAGCTTCCTATTGAAAGGTGGGGAACATGGTGCATTGTTTAATCACTTGAGAAACCAGGGGATCTTCTCATGAACAATGAAGATATGTCATACAGCCGACAACCTCAACAAAGGAAACAAGCCGCACTTCGAGCCCATATAAATCACATGCAAAAAACATACAAGATGAGAGTCGAGCAATCAACTGTGTTACATTTCATTATTTGCAGATAAAGGAATCTAAACTCAACTAGAACCCAATCTTCCCTCATTTCGCACTAGAGTGGATAAAGCTAAGCAATTTACAATATGCACCTTGAAGGCAGCAGAAAATTTCAATTATAATGACAACAGCCTCCATAAATGCACATATTATGCCCCAAAATGTGAAGTTCAGGAGACCGCAAATCCACTAGGTGCTGAAGGTATTGGGCTGGAACTATTGTCAATTTGACGAAACATTAGATTTAGCCATAATTATCAAAAATCTCAATACTGAAAGAAATGAAGAATCAGCAGCTTTGAAATTCATTAATTTCTCGACTTCTTCCTTGATGACTTTGATGGCTTAGGGTGATCTACAGCCGAACTCTGAGAAGAGCCTTTAGAGCCACTTGCTTGAATTGATTTTGAATTTGTTCCCCCAGTACTAGCTTCCTGTTTATCTCTAACTACTGCACCTTGAGAACCTCTGACTTGTGCTGCTCTCTTGTCTTTTCTTTTGGGCCTATAACTTGACCTCTCTCTTCTAGGGAGCCACCTTTCTGGATCAGGTGGAGGACCAGGGTTAGACGGGTCAAAGCCCTTCGGGTACCTTGGCTTTCTCTTCCTCTTCTTCTTTGATTTCTCCTTATTCTTGCCTTCCTCATATACATTGATCTCGACACGAGGAGCACTTTCATCCTGCTTTGCACCAGAAGTTTTCTCCAGACGATCCACATCAACTCCCTTCAGAGATGGCATCGGTTTAAGCTGCTTTTCATACGCTTCAGCTTTGTCAATATCTAGATGTGCAACTGTCTTTATAAGCCCAACAGTTGCCTCTATACTCCTGTGGCTTTTTAGAAGTTCCTCAAATAGGTGGGCAGCCGCCTGTTGCCTGCCATGCCGAGCATGAAGGAGGCTGCCTCTTGCATTATAACACCAAGCTTGTTGTCCTCTGTCATGGCATTTGACCACCATCTGATGGCTGAATCAAGAACAGAAGATGCACCATCAATGTCACCGACACGCTCCTTAAGAGCCACTAGTGTAGCAACTGTTGCAGGCATATGCTGAATATCAGGTATCTTGAGCAGTGATTCTGCTGCTATGAGAGGGTGGCCAGCAGCAGCAGCTATTTGTGCTCTCGCAAGAAGTATTATTTTGGATTTATCAGGGAACTTGTCTGCAAACTGTCCCAGCATCTCCTCTGCTTTTCCCGCCTTGTTCTCTTTCACCAAAACTGCAGCTTGAAGCAACACAGGCCTTACACTATCAGGAAACATATCAGGAAGTGCAGCAACAAGCTCCCGGGCCTGAAAATACCAAACAGCAAAGAAAGTTAACAGCAAAAGTAACTCTTCATTCTTTCTCTAACTTCTAGGAATTCCTTTTATGTTTTTTTGGGTAAATAGTTCTGCAGGTATTTCCAGAGTATGTAATAGTCAGAGGAAGTACTCCAAGATCTATAAAGTAGACCTGGTCCATTTTGTTTGCATGAAGAAGTAGAAGCACTCGATTAGCATAAACTGCCTCTCTTTGCTTCTTTAAAAGTTTCAACTCCACAGAAGAAGCCAGCTGAAAGTTTTGAGCATCTTTATCTTTTAGACGATCAAGCTTCTTGAGCCCATCAGAGGCATCTCTGAGACCTTTCAACGCAATGAGATTGGTTATTGCCACTGCAAGTGATGATTCATCTGCAAGGTTTTTACTGATGATCTCCGTGTAACCTTCGGTAGCCTCTGATACACTTCCATAGAGCTGTAAAGGGGTTCATTTAAAAAAAAAAAAACACTCATAAGTGATGGAAAATAATATGTACAGGATGTTGCTGGTACTAAATGGATTGCCCTTTATACCTGGTGAACATATGCCAACTGAGCTGCAATAGGAGACAGTTCAATCTCCACCTCATCAGGATCTAAATTCTCCTCCAACAGGGTCTCCTGACCAATTCTAGTAAGATCCAGTAAATTGGCATTGGTCAATTTTCCAAAATAACTATAGCTTTGAAAAAACACACTGACATTACTTTTAATGGGAGGACTGAACTACATAACATATCATCCTCCTTTTATCCTGTTGTCCACATACTATTTAAAGTCTCATTATATAGTTTTTCTTAGGGCATCACTATGACATCTTTTAGCAGATGGAAATCAGTTTATCTATATGCATTGCTAATATCAAGCTAATTAAAAATAAAACTTTGACATGTATATTGGTTAAATTATTTGACATAAAGTTTTGCAAACCACTTATTCTTAATCTTTGTTTAAAAAGGTTGTAATTGAAATATAAGAACAAAAGACAAATGCACCAATTTCTTAATCACAGAAGTTAAATGTCCTAATCTCCGTGCTCTCACCCTGTTTTTACTCTCCATTCTACTTATCTCTTTTACTTCTTTCTGAACCTTTATTTATTTATTTTTCAGCATGCTATGCATGAAGCCTGGTTAGTTTAAAAGAAAAGATTAACAACTTCGTTGAGTAAAATTAATTTGTAAAGGCCAACCAAAACCCACGATGAATAATGGAGTGGATAAGGGATTAAATGCTCTCAACCTTCAGAATGTCTATTTTTCACTCAACTTTACTCAACATACAAATAAAAGCTGTGCAAGAAATCAAGCACCACTCGTCTTTTTGGGTAAGTGAAGGTTCAAGAGGGAGATTATCCTGCTAAGCAAGCAAATAGGTAGATCATACACTTTGCAAGCAGCAGAACTGAAAGCATGAGGTTTTGCAATGAATTCAATGGGTGACGAATATACCATAGAAAGTACACAGAATATGTTTGTCATGAAAGAGAAGTTTGCATTAGAGAGAAAATTTATCAACTAATAGAAATAAGTCAGATACTTTCTTTTTCCCCTGTATGAGAAAGATACTTCAGACAAAAGGCAGAATATCAAAGTAAGATTGCAAGTAGTCACAAAGAATCTGAAGAAATTTATGGACATTATAATGATACCTGCGTGCTGATAGTAGGAGTTGTTCAGCATCCGAAAATTTTTTGTTTTCAATCAATGCACAAGATGTGTTGTATGCCAACTCAAAACTGGTAGTTGCTTTAACTCTAAGTGCATCCATTGTTCCTTGGACTTCAGATGCCCTACCAGCAGCAACTAAACTGGCTACGGCATTTATTTCTAATGACTCGATTTTAGATTTGAGAAGCTTTTGATAAATGTCTGCACAGGCATCCATTTTCCCCAGACGATACAACATTTGCGATTCCAACAACATAGTTGAAGTATTTTTCTCCTGGCTTTTGAGCAACCTCAAAGCTTCCTCAAACTTGTTTTGACGGTACAAGCAATATGCCTATTTAAGACAGAAAATTGATAATATTAGCAGCCGCATCTCTTAAAAAGGAACAATCTTACTGAAGGAATTAAAAAAAAAAAAAAAATCTCAATTCAAGCAGAAACTCATCTAAGGGGGAGGGGGGGTGGGAAAACATGCGCAAATTGCTTCCTCAGCATTTAGCATTGTTCTTATTTGTCATAGGAGGCCAATCTTTAAGAAAATAACAAAATTCAAATTGATATTGTTATCCAAGTAGCTATGTATATTTTACATTTGGAACACAGTCCATATTTACATTGTAGCATCTATTATAATAGTACTGTGGGTAACGGAGGGTGGCCAGCTGCTTCCGGGCACATGAACACCCTACAGGATCAATGCCCCGGTTCAATATAGCATGTACTATGTAGGTAAAAAAGTGTCTTAGTAGGAATTAACCCCAGGCGCATGCAAGCTGTAAACCAAACCCTTTACCACTCAAACTATATTTCCAATACATAACAGGATTGTATGCAAGTGCTGCTAAGTCTAATTAGTGCGTTGAACATATGTTTTCACAGAACAGACAGGAAAATAGTGCAAAACAATTCTAAATCATAGCATCAGCATATATCAATTGTCTTTCCAAGGACAACCTTTTCAAACAATCGCCGGAAAAAAAAAAAAAAAAGGAAACCGGCTCCTATTGATCTATAGACCTAGCAAGATTATCATAAGAACCACATCTCGCAGACTCGATGATTCAGTACTGTTGATACTACAAAATATCCGGAAAATTTGATAACTTTTCAACACTAACTTCAAATTCACATCTCAATTCCATGATTAGGTTTCCTCAACTGAACTCCCTACCTCGTAGAAACCGAAATCAATAGGCGATCCTTTCGTAGATCGAATTGAAGACAAAGCTTCATCAATGCTATCGTTCTTATCAACGCAACGATCTTACACTGAATGGCGTCTTCATCTCCAGGAGCGATCGCGAGCACTGTAAATTAAAAAAAAAAAAAAAGGCTACTGAATTATCAAAGTGAATCACATTTTTCGCTGTTGATATCGATAAAATCGTATGGGAAGTTTAGGTTCCTTTACCTTGATCGGCGACTTTGGCGGCTTGTTTGAATTCAGATCGCTGGATGTGCTTGTTGAGAGAAAGGAAGAGATCTTCGAGGCTAGGAGGTGGTTGGGAGGAAGGTTTCGCCTTTTCTTTGGTCTTGGGAGCCATGGATTTTCCCGGAAGATAGAAGAAAAGGAGAGGATTTGTGTGCAGCCAAACAGATGGGATGGTCCAGGTCCAGGTCCAGGTGTAGTCGACGGAGGTAGATGAAAGAAGTGAAAGAGTGAAATCTGAAATCCGCGGGTCCAGCTAGGGTTTTGGGTCACCAAGCCATTAAGGTCTGCGTCGGACTTGAACCTTGCCCCATTAATATTGCCGGTTCTTTTCTTTTGCTTTGGAAATGTACAGAAAACTGTAACAAGGGAACAGGATTACGAATTGTTAGGTAAGTTAAATCCTATTTATATTTATCTATTTGTTTTTTAAGAAAATTATTAATTTTTTATTTAAAATTAATTTTTGATAAATAATTTATTAAAAAAATATGTTTATTAAAAAGAGCTAGTCAAACAGATGCCGTAAGTTTATTATTTATTTATTTTCTTTTTAAGACATAATTTTAGGCATGAGGAAAAGACAGCAACGAAACCAAACAAAACACAACATTTTTATTTTATTAATCAAACTTTCCTAGGTTCCACTTTTCTTAATACATGTTTTCAAAATATTTATTTATCTCATTTATTATTAGCTATCTAGATCTATATACATATATGGTGGGTTGCTGCAACTATTTAATCACATGCAATAAAGGGTGCTAGTGGACCAAAGAGAAGATCTCAGAAGAAGAGATGGCTATGAATATGGTAGGAAGACAGATTGGAGAGGAAAAAAGTAAGCTTTTATCTTTTAAACATAATTGTAAAAGGATGGATTAATCTTGACATTTTTAATCATTTTTGATAAATTCATTGCACTGACAATGGAAAATGATTGCAATGTAACATTGCAATTGTTTCTGTTTCTTCTTCTTCTTCTACTTCTTCTTCTTTCCCTAACAAATAATGTAACATTGCAATTTTAAATCAATTAGAAGGTGATAATTCCAAATGTAAATTTAAAGGGTTATGTTGAGTTTAACAAAGCAAGGCATGTGTTGAAAGGATGAAGAACGGAAAGGAGGCACTAGACGGATTATTTTTATGGTACTTTTATCAAAATTTGTCATGGAATTATAATTGGTTGGTTTTCAATTATCAATGTGTGAAATATGATAGCAGTTGCAACTTGTTATATTGTTTACCGATTTCAATTTCACTTTTCATGTAATAATAGAATAGTTATTAAAGTTTATATCTTTTTTTAATTTTTTAATTTTTTTTTATGAAAATCAATAAAAATTTTGTTTTCATTATTGTTTTTACGCTTAAACGAATTTATATTTAACATACTTTACCAAATATATTATAATGTATTATGTCATTTATATATGTTATGGGATACGATTACATTTGCAACTTCATTTGATAGGAATGGTTATTCATTCCCTCATCATTTTATATAAAGTTGTTATTATCGTGCTTATTTGAGTTAACTAACAATTGCTATTAAGTAAAATAATGAATAATAATTCATGTCATTTAATATTGGAAATATCACCTGCACTTTTATCATCTCTTTATTACAAATATTTTACCTACTCTAATAGTCACTTGTTTTATTTATATATCAAGTAAATATTGTAATAACTATTACATCTTTATTACATTTTTAATTAAACTAAAATTTCAATGCACACTTATTCTATATGGCACAGAAATGAGATGTTAGGTTGTTCTGATTTCTAAATCGCTATTTTATGGAGATTTAATCTTTAAATCAATTGTTTTCGATTTATGTTTCCACTTCACAAGAAATCTTACAAGAATGTTTTTTATTTTTTTGCTACTGCAGCGGGATGAGAGGATTCAAATATGGCATATCTCACTTGAGTAAATAGAAAAAATGTCAGTAAGCTATAAGAACATTAACCATCTTACAAGGGTTTGAAAAATCTTTTAGCAGGTGTCTTTAGTAAATATTGTACAGGTTAGATGATTAAACTTGAAGCAATAAAACAAAATTTGATAAGAAAAAATTTTAAATACAAATTAATTTAATTTTTAATCCTGTTTAATTTTTGCACATGCAATACAGGTATATAACTACTAGTATATTAATATTATAATAGCCATAAGTTATTTCAAATGCACACAATGAAACTTATGAGTTCTTGATTATGCCATTTGCCAACATATTGCATCAATAGGTTTCAAAACCCCATTTGAGTTCAAAGTTTTCATGAATGACCTAAGTGTTCAGTTAAAGCTAGGGAAATACTTATACATATGAGATGCATTTGACCACTACCTATGGATCTTCGATAATTAAGAGGATTTAGGCTTACTTAGGTACTGCAGGCATGTTATTGAAGGATGTAGAGAAGTAAATAATTTTTTTTAATGGGTTCTCTTAAAGAGTAGTTTAGGTGGAATGACTCATCTATAGATGTCTTTTGCTAAATTGACTTAGATTGCTACGGTGTTGGTGTTCTATGAAAGGCCATTTATAGTTTGAGATAGATGCAAGTGTAAATAAAACAAAATTTTTTAAAAAACACATCCATCCTGCAACTTATGGTAATAAATTCTATACATAAGTGTGGCAAATGAATGTATATAAATTGTTGAAAATAAAGCTAAACTATTGGGGTACTATTCTATTGTAGCACAACTTATTACCATTTATATATTAAAGGAAAACAGGCTATTTTGATGTCATACCTGAAAATTTTATTTTTTACCAACAATATATTACTTCAACAACCTCTTCAAATTGTGTACTTCTTATCACATAAGTAGTTGAATCTTAATTTTGTAAATCACATGCATATCTATCAACTGCCTTGTGTTTTTGCCATAACTTGATATTAACAATGTAATAAACTCAGTATTATAAATAAAGTTTTGGAAACTTTTAGTTACAAATTCTACAATTTTGTTTGTCACACTTATTTATGTTGTGGTTGTGAATGTTATTAATATATATTTTTTATTTATAAATAATCCAAATTTCAAATGAAGAGTGTGACTTTCTGTGATTACTTTGTTTAGCTTTAAGTATATTATGGTAATTTTATCATTTAATTTATTCAAACACTCTAAATTGATTTAATAATTTCTTGACACATTTCATCAGCTTTCCAGTTTAAATTTGTTTAAATGCGAAGACATTTTTATCATTTATAAGCAATGATAAGTAAATAGCCAATTAATAAGAATATTGAATCATTTATTTTCAAGTTGAATAATTGATGTAGTATATGTTTTAATATTTGTAAATTGACACAATGATTTCTCAATTATGGTAAATGATTTAAAATTTAAATCGAAATTAAATCATTCTCGTCATGAAGGTTGATAATTTTTATTTAAGTAAATGAGAGTAATTGTAATCTTCAAATTATAATAATGAGAACTCATTTTCCAAACCAAATCATTTTTATAAGAGACCTTTCTAATTTAAAACTCGTTTTTGCCAAAAGTTTAAAATTTTTCAAATGCAAGAATTTTTCCATTTAGATCAATAATGGTCAATCAATGAACTATATGACTCATTATAAATTTTTAGGAACTTGCAATATTAAAATAAAAATTAATACATTGTAAGTTGTATTTGTACATTAAAGTTACGTGATTCATAATGGAAATAAATATATAATTTTTAAACCATGGTAATGAAAAATTCGCTTTTGAGACTTCAATTGCTTAAATAATTTCTGAGCACATTTTATCATTTATTTTTAATTATTTAAGCGCAAGTGATCGGTGATTTGGTTCTTTTTTTATTTTCCAAAATCGCCTTTTATAATATTAATATTTCAGATCATATACTTATTATTACAATATTAAAAATATCCTTTGTTATTATTATCACTAGCGGTATAAATGTCATAACATAGTTCATCCTTTACAGCAAAAATGACTTCTTCTATATATATGTATACACAAAATATTTTTATATATATTATTATTACTAAATATGATAATAATTTATTTTAATTATGATAATTACTTTTAATTACTATAATTTTGTATTTTAATTATTTATGTAATCTTCCTCTTTTTCCCTCTTCTTTAATTTTTTTTTTTAATTTTTCTATGTCTTTTTTATGTGACATTTATGCTATTTTGTGATGTTATGTGAAAGATGATATGACCAAAATGGATTTCAGCTTCAATCCCACTATACAATCAATGCAATTCCATTATTTAAAATCGAGTGGCATTTATTATGAATATATCTATCTATTTATTAATTTATCTATCAAGCTACAGTCCTATGGACAGGATCATCTAGTTTGCTGTCTAGCGTCAAAAATGAATATAGCAATTGAATATTAACTAGTTCATCTTGATTATGTATGATGTAAGCCATTGGATAGTTGACGGGACTAGTCCGATCAAAATTAATGATGAGACTATAGAACTTTTATCCTTCTTTTATACACTTATATTATTAGTCAAAATTTGCTATATACATATATAATTTTTAAAATTAAAAATTTAGTGGACATTAATGGGTTATCTATTATTTATTAATTAATAAAAATATTTTAAACAGTAAGATTAAACTGATCATTTATTATTATTATTTTATTACGAGTGTACAATGCACTTTGCGTGTGAAAAAAAGTAGTTCAAAAAAAGACAAGTATGTGGGAAAAAAAAAAAGAGTGGAATGGTTAAAAAATGGTTTTTAATCTAGAAAAGGGGGGGGGGGGGGGGGGGGGGGGGGGGGCGGGACAATAACCGTCACTACAATCACCACAAATAAGATTTGTATATTTTGACACGCAAATAGGATTCGTTAATAAATAGTATGATAATGACTAATAATAATCACATTTAAGAATAACATTATGCTGAAAGTTTTCATATAAAGGATAAATTATACCAGTTTGTCCTATCGTTTTAGGATAAGTTTATTTGAGGTCCCAATATTTCAAATAGTTTTAAGAGCTTCCATGTTTGGAGAAGTAGATCAATTGTGGTCTATTGATATATGTCAACAAGAGAAAATATAACTAAAACTCATAAAACTTATCATGTTGTGACACGTGTTAATGGAGATCTTAATTGACAATTTCTCCAAACGTTGGGGCCTCTTTTAACCACTGAAATGTTAGGTATCAATGAACTTACCATTAAAATTTTAGACCTTTTATGTAATTTATCCCTCATAATCTATATTTCTCCCACTAAATCTTTTCAAGTTTTGTATAATACATGTTAAATAAATGTGTAAAATGTAAAAGTTCAAAAGTATCCGATCTATAAATAAGGTTTAGGATGTGAGAGTTTTCATATAACCTATATTCGTTTATCAATCTTTTAACTTTTATATGACCTATATTCTAGATATGTGTAAAATGTGCAAAGAGTTCAAAGCATATTATTATTATTATTATATTAGTAGTAGTAGTAGTAGTACTACTACTACTACTACTTCCTCTTTATCTAAGAGAAAATGTGAATTATAATTGAGTACATAATAATTCATTCCCTTGACAAACTGAGAGAATGATACAGACATTTGAAGATATGCTAAGAGATTGTGTGCTAGAATTTAAGGAAAGTTAGGACCGGCATCTACCATTGATAGAGTTTGCCTACAGCAATAGCTACCATTCAAGCATTGGTATGCCGTCATATGAAGCTTTGTATGGGTAAAAATGCAGGTCACCTCCATTTTGGGACAATCTAGAAAGTGCTGTTATTGGACTTAAGTTGGTACAAGAGATAGTGGACAGAGTGGCAGCGATTAAACAAAGAATAAAAGAGGCACAAGATCGACAAAAGGGTTGAGCTGACATGAGATGAAGAGAGCTTGGATTTGATGTGGAAGATCATGTGTACCTTAAGGTTAAGCCAATCAAAACCCTACATAAAGGACATTTGCAAGCGAAGTTAAGCTCAAGATATATTGAGCCTTTTGAAATTCTAGAAAGAGTGGAAGTTTGACATATTGGTTGGCTCTTCCATCCAATCTTGAAAACATCAACAATGTCTTCCATGTATCAGCTTTGCAAAAGTATGTACCCAATCTTGACAAGGTAATGAAGTTGGAGCCTATCCCATTAAAGGAAAATCTGATATGAAAAGCAAACAATGCAAATTTTGGATTCTAAAGTGTAGACACTAAGGAATAAAGAGATAAGATAAGTCAAGTGTAGTGGGTCAGCATACAGAAGAAGTTACATTGAAATGAAAAGAGGATATGAGAAAGTCTTATCATCAACTGTTTGTTGGACCAAGTATACCCTAAGCACTTAGGACCAAGCTTGTTTTAAGGGGATTGGATGGCATCCCCAGGTTTTTACCATAAGTGGATTAAAAATTTAAAAGAATGAAAAATCTAAAAATCTGGTTTAATAATCTTTTGTTAAAGTAATGTGTCGTTTTCATACATTAAAAGGCTTTGGTAATTCATTAATCAATATTCCTTAAAGGTTTTAAAGTGTAGTTGTTTTATATGCATTATGGATTTCAAGTTCATTTTTATATTATAATCTTTTCTAAAAGTACCAGAGAATTTAATGCAATCTGGCTGCTATGAGTTTTTAAAGCATGGACTACTGTCCTTTTCTCTTAAATAGAGCTTCTTTCATTGAATACTGAAATGACAACTCCCAGTTAACTATATTTATTTTCTTTTTCGAAAAGAAATATAATCAAAATTTGAAAGTATAAACCCGTTGGGTATTGTTGTTTTTAGAAAGTAAACATGATATTGTCGAAGTATCTACTTTTCTAAAAATACTCTCTTTTACCCGCACAAAATCCATTCTTTACAAACCTTTACATTTTAGCTTGAAAACCCCAAGGATCGTGTTTATGAGCTTTATGGCCAATGTTTTGGGAAGAAAACATGAAGTGATCTTTAAAAGCATGAAAGGTAACTTCTTTTTACTCTATTTTCAGGAAGTTACTAAAAATATATTCATTTTATCTTGTTCTCAAAAGTTGTAAGAAATATCTTTGTTAAATACACTGATGCATGTACACATTTCTCTATTCATGTGTAAAATATCGATTTTACCAATATCTGTTTTAGAAAACTAGAAGACAAAGCTGAGTTTGTTAAGGAATTTCAACAACAATAAAAACCTGTTTTATGAAGTGTTTAAGCCTAAAATGAACAACGTCCATCATATGCATTTATAGACAAATTGTCTACGCCTTACTTTTCTAAAAAGTGTCAAAGAAATGTTTCTTGAGCTTGTCGAGGCCTGAAGTTTTGCTAAACTTGTTATACGTGTTGAAACAAATGTTTTCTAAGTATTATCCAAAGTTAAAGAATAACAAGACACGCTATATAACAGTAGTTATGTCCTATAAACTCATGCGTTAGATTTAAGTTAGGGTCTAAAAGATAGAGTTCCTCTTAGATTAGTGTGTTGCTGTTGATGTGGTATTTTAGGTTGTTCCTATGCTATTTTGATGCTTAGATTTGTTATGGTGGAGTTAAGAAGTGTTTTGGAGTTGTTCCTTATGTTTTATGTTGTCGAAGCTTTAATTTACCCTTGTAGTGGATCGAAGGAAGACAAAGTAGAAGCGTCGATGGGTAACTTTTTGATGATAAGTATTTGTCGAGGCCAAAAGTCAAGCCCCGACTTGCCCTCAATAGATACTAAGTGAGTGTCGTGCCTAAAAATGTTTTAATATTGGAGCATAGTACTATCACAGCCTATTATCGAGCCCACAACGTATTCAGCGATGGTCACTGAAGCTTGTTGAGGCCAAATTTTAACTAAGTGTTTTGAGCACAGTCTTGGTTGAGGCTTACTATAAAGCCCTCGACATACCCTCGATAGTGACTATGCATGTTTTAATAGCACTCGACCCCATTTTGTTGAGGCACAACATGCTTTCTTGGGCAAATATATACCTCGCGACCTTTCCTAAGTGAGCCTCGACCCCAAGTTTACTTAGGTTCAAACTTAGTTTAGGTAGCAAAGTAACCTTCAACCCAATCTTAGTGGTGCACGATGACTAGACCATAAGTTGAGAGGTTATAACAAGAATCTAGAATGCTTAAAACTCTAATAAGAGTTATATCTTCTCTATTATGTGTTAGTGATCTATGTTTGTTATTCATTAGGGGCTTTCTATCAAGACTTTGAATTTCCAAAAGACTACTATGATATATATGGAGGATGTACAAGTGAGTGGCTTGAATCTTATCATTCTATTGTGCTTGCTGTTGTTTACTGCTATGATGGATGTATTTCTTGATGATATAATACTTAGTTTTTGTGAGTGCAATCATCTGCATGATCACTAGAATAAATGGATAATCGCGACTGCTTAGCTAATTAACTGGATATGTTCGTTGCATGTGATTGAATCCTCCCCCCGCTAGGAAATGTCCTAAATTTGAAATAAAAAATATTTTTGAAATGTGTTTATAAAGAATCATAGCATGGAGTATCTCTAGTTGCTTTTCCAATCCTATGAAATCTCTGAGTTTTACGAGAATGTTTTGTGAAATGAACTGGGGAAATTTCTGATTTAAGGAGAACAATAGATATCCTATTGTAGCGGTTCGTGGGTTCGGTAGTAATGCCATTAAGGAGAATAGTAGATGTCCTGTTATAGGGATCCGTAGGTTCGGCAATTAATGTCTTTAAGGAGAAGAGTGAATTGCCTCTTGTAGGGGTTCATGGGTTCATGAGGATAGATGGCTTAGTTGGGGGTCTATCCTAATAACTGAAGTGTAAATAGCGTAATTCTACACCATTTTAGGCACCGGTTTACCATAGATGTTGTTGCTGCATTCATTTTGAGTGTATTGGTTTGAAATTCAAAAATTATTTGGTATGTGCTTAAAGGATGGTTTGATTCAGTCATCTCACTGAGCTATGGTTTGCTCACACTCTTGTAGATTTTATATGTTTTCAAGATCTTTAAAGTGGATCCAAGCTTGTGTGGGCAAATGTAGTAGATCTTGATGGGATATTCTAAGGCTTGAGTGGAGTAAAGATAGATCCGTGTATAGATAGTTTATGTTGTTTCCTTAAGGTTGTAAGCTTTGCTAGATTTTGATCCCAAGACGCTTGTAAGTTTTTTTTTTTTTTTTTTTATCATGTAAAGATATTATGTATGCGTGCAAAATTCCTTATCTTGATAACTTTATGATCCTATTATAACTGCCTACGCCATGGGGAATGTTAGTCGTATAACACTCATGTGATCTCCTGAAGGCTTCATTTAGTTACATGACGTACCATTGCTACAAGGATACCTAGTGGGGTGTGATAGATCAAATACTTAAATGATGTCTAATAAGTGTCAAAAGACCCTTGCTAATTGTTTTGATTTGATGATACGGTATATGAATTTTATATGATTTATTGAAGAAAATGACACTTATTGGATGAAAATGTTAATTTTCAAGTGAAAGAGAAGATAATGGGCTTAAGGAAGATATCTAGATGAATTACAGAAGGTTGTGATGAAGAAGTAAACAATTTGAAGATTGCAACATACATGACTTTCTACACAACCTATGCATAATACTGGTGTGGAACACAATTTGTGATCCGAATGCAACTTAAATCATACATAAGTAGCTAAACAAGCTTTGTAGAAAAATCATGTAGGAGGAGAAAATTGGTTAGAAGCTCAATAAAGGTCTACACAGGCTCCTTACATGAGCTATGATCGGGGTCGTGAAGAGTAATTTTTAGTAAGAATCATGAGTTTTCATCATACGCGAGGCTCCAGCACGAGTGTGTAGAAAGGTCATGCAGCACTATTTTCAGCCTTATCTATCAATAGCTTCCTTTGATCCTTTTAACGGATCTTCTCTTTCATTCTTACGACCTTTAGAGAGAGAAATACACATTTTTGAGTGGAGAAATGCATGAGCCCATTCAAGGTCACAAGACAATGATCAAAAAAGAGTTTTATCATGATTTACTCTTATTTTTCAAGATCTTGTGCTCCTATCTCTTTATCTATGGGAAAATAGAGCATTATACCTTAAGTCTTGGAAAACCATAACCCTAATGTGATGGATTGATTGTTTCATTTATTGGAAGTTTATATATTCTTGAATCTATTCATGTGTTTTAATTGTTCTTTGAGTTAATCTATGCATAGTATTACATTCATTGCATGATTCTTGTTAAATAGATGGAAAGATCATTTAACAAGATAGTTTTATATGAATAGAGGAGTTTATATGTGATTCTAGACATAGAAACGCATAAACTTTCTGTAGAAGATTAAATGTTGTAAAGGAATCATGTTCTTTAATATAATCTTGTATGTCATTAATGATGAAAGATGTTTCCATTGATTCATATAGGATTAGAAGTTAATTTTCTTGATAGTGTTATTGATTAAAATAAAGATTCTTGCAATTCAAGAATATATATGAACCATAAAATATATATTTATATAAAGACTGAAAATTAGGGTTAGTAGTGAAGGGGTAGTTTTGTGATATGGTATTTTTTGAGTTCTTCTAAATGAGTTTTGATGATAACAAAAGGCTAAAAGATATATAATGAATTTGTTTTAAGTATATAATCAAAAGTATTCATTTTTACATACACTTAATCAGACAATCTTATAGACATATCAGTAGATACTTGAATAGATAGTTCGACGAATGCTACTTCGGTTCGCAAAATGTTTGCTCATAGAGTTTTTATCGACTATCAAAATACAAGTTGGATTTATTTGAAGGCCTAGCTCCACTAATTAAGTGTATTTAGGTAATATACTTAATTCGTTGCACATGAGGAGGATAATAATCCATGGAGATTTTTAATTGGTATCTCACGAGTATTTCAAGTTATTACAAGAAGTATTATCAAAGCTTAATGAAGATCGAAGTCTAATGAAGATCAGAATTTAATGAAGATTTTTTAGAGTTAAGGTCAGAACAAAAATGTTTTATCTTGATATATTTATCAATGGATGAAGATAAGATATTTGTGTTGAAGTCTCACCCGAAATTAGAGGAATATTTGCATTCAAATTGAAGTTTATCCATACATGTTACTAAAGAGTCATATGAAGATAGGCATCAAGAGCATCTGATGACAAAGGAGTGGACTTAGATAAGTTCAAATAAGTTTAAAGTTTGAAAATATAAACAAGATAATTGTATGCCATAAATCTAGGGATATCAACCCTATTTGTGCAACAAAGAAGTCGTTAGAAGATATCATGAGATATTTTTAACTTTTGAAGATATCTATCAAGAAGAACCATTCAAGAATCAGTATATATATAATCCAGCTTTCAAGATTCAAAGATAGAAGAAAAAAAGATACATAAGAGGACAACAAGAACAACATCTAAAGTTTTCATTCGTACTTACAAAAGCCTCTTGAGCAAATTGATAAATACTTTGACAAACACTATGAGCTTCATCTTTTCATTATGAGCTTAGATTAGAGCATTCATATTTTCTCATACTTGCAACATCTCTTTTTATTTTTTGAGTGAGGATTAGCATAGAAGTTAGATTACAAAAAGTCTTGTAGTTTGTACATAGCCGAGTGGTAGGCTAGAAAGACAGAGAAAGAGCTATTAGTGATTATAATTCTTCTTTTCTACTGAATTAGTGGAATGACCAATGTAGAAGACCGGATCTCCAGCAATAGAGCTGGAAGAGAGGATTGAATCTTGAGAAAAAACCTCTATAAATCACCGCCTCCTTTACTTTATCGCAGTTTAATTTCTGTTATATCAATTTTTACTCATCACATGCATTCATCATAAAAAGAAACATAAAAAATTTATAGTGCTCTTTTTCATTGGTTTTTCAAGAAAAAGTTTTAACAAACAATTTAGCCCCCTCTTGTTTGCTATTTTGGGACCCACAATATTTCTTTAAAGCTTAACACTCAATTGATAGCTTGATTTAGAAACTTATTAGAAATTAATAATATTAATTCGGATTAGATTTGTTAAATAGTAGAAATAAGGTCACTTCTAGTGGCTGTAAGTGTTGGTGGAATGATCCTTTTGCTAATCTGTACTATAATTGATCGATACACTTGCTAAGATTAATCGTAAAGTATGTATAAGGTTTTAATTTAATTGATTGTAATTGATCACATCAATACCTCCTTTACCTGATTCTGCATTGCTAAGAAATAAAAAGATGATTAAGTTAAATTAAATTAATAGAGAGAGAGAGAGAGGGAACACTTAGACTTAGCATAAAGTATACAATCACTAAGCAGCATCTCATGCTCATGTTTGTTGTCTTATATAAAAATGTCATCACAATTTTTGTTTTTTTTTTTTTTTTTGCTTCACATGTGCCATATATGCTTGTTGTGTCGCTAATTAAACGAAATAAAACGAATGAAAATTTGGGCAACTAATTGTAAAATAACAACAACAACAACACAACAACAACATGAATCATGTCTTTGCAAAGTGCAAAAGACATGTCATTTTTTTTTTGTAATTAACTCATTGTGTTATTAACATGCATCGTGTGTCTAACATTTGTTAGTTTTCATAAAATCGATTTCATTTCAAAATTTTTTGACATAGTCATTTTTCCATTTGTAAACATAAATGTTGCATCGTAAGGGCAAACTCAATAATATCAAATTCTTGATTAATTGAAAAACATTTGGTGTTAATTTACATATAATAACAACAAATAAAAATTATGATGAAAATTTTAATGTAAGAATATTTTAGAAATATCTATCACATAAAATAATGTATATATTATAAATACATCATAGGGCAAAAATGCTAATCATGCTTGATTTGCTTCGCTTTATATTTTTTCATATACAAGAAATTGAATGATTACCAATCCATCCAAATAAAAATTACATAAATACAAATTATATCAGATTAATTACTAGAATATCGATGCAAAATTGCATCTTATAGATGCGATTCTATTGTTAGCATATAAATGGTATAACTAAGATGCGACTCTTGTATGTTTATATGTGAATCACATGTTCTACATGAGATTCATGTACAAACTTGAATTAAGTACTTTGGTGAATTGCCTGTTTGACATGCGATTCAAGGTAAATCGCATATGACAGATTCGATTCATTAAGGACAACTATGAATCGCACTTTAGATATGTGATTTAGCATTGTAGAAAATTCACTAAATTGCATTGTAAAGTGCGCTTATTTTGTAAAACTATGAATTGCGGATCATACATGCAATTTAGTATTGGCAATTAGGTAATTGAAATTATTTGTTTGTATTTAGGTAATTTTTTTTTCAAAAAGTTAGTAAACATGTAAAGCACCCTTTTCATACATAAGAGAGTAATTTATGAAAGCAATATTACGTAAAACACAATTCTGATAAGCTGTCTCATTACTTAAATTACCTTATTATAGCTGTGTCCTCTCTCATTCCAAGAGAAACCTTAAATTAAAAAAAAAAAAAACATATAGTCCTTTTCTTCCTTCTTTTCTTTTTCTTTCTCACTTTCAAGGGGTCAAAGGATTTGACATTTTGGATATCAACATTGTAATATCTTAAAAAAGAGAGATTTCAAGGTGAAAAGAGCCATCTTTCCATCAAATTTTCTTTTTTATTTTTTTTATACCATATCCCTATATGTATATTTTCTCCAGTCAGAGCACTGGATCTTTGTTCTCATGGTAGAACCTTTTTCTTTCAAGGGTTTTTTATACTCGTTTTCTAAGTAATAGATGTGACATTATTGATTAGGATTAGACCCATCTTGAGAATAATTAAGTTAAATTAGTAAGTGGTATATATTAGTTTCTAATATAAACATGCATTTATCTATTGGTGATGTTATCTAATTGTCTACATCAACTCCCATATAAGCTTTTAGTTGTAGCAAGCAAAAAAAAAAAAGTGAAATGCTTTAAAAAATAAACAATTGTAACAAAAAGGATTAAATGACTTATTACAAGAAAATAATACATATTGAATCATCGGTAGACGTTTGGGGTGTGAAAGCGCCTCCGACTTGTAAACATGGAAACTTGGTTAGTAGTATGTCGAGGGTTGTTCGACGTGACCACTCTAATGCCTAAGTTAGCCGTGGGTTCATGAGAGTGCTAAGAAGGAGAGAATAACTAGAATAACACTAAAGTCTAAAAAATCAATATCTTCTTTTACTTCAAGTCAAGATTCTTCATGGCCATAATAAATTTAGGAGACCACAAGATATCTTTGCTCCGTGTAGTGGATTCTCCAAATCCATTAATTGGGTGATCCGTAAAGCACAATAGTATTAGTGTGGAGCACAAATGTATGAAGACTAAGGTACAAATGTGTTAGATACGGGGGTGGTCAGATGGGTATGAATTACTAGGAAGATGTGGATGTCAAGTCGTTGTAGGACCCCTTTATTTTAGGATTGTGACTAGTTAAATCTTGTTGCCATGGACCTCCATTCAAGGAGTTTTGACCAATGTTAGGAGCTTTGGCTATGTGAAGGAACCAAGGTCATCATGGAGTTTGGTCATGAGATTAAGGGTGTTGCGTTCCCCTAAGATCTTCATGAATTGAGCCTCCTTAGGATATGCAAAATCATAACTTACACTTTTAACTTTGCAGCTCTAATCTTTTAACTATTCATACTAAAACAAAAGGGGAAAAAAAAAACAAAACAAAAGACCACATTTCTATCCATTTTTTCCCCTAACAAACAAAACTAGCTTCAATGTCTCATGTTCAACAACATGTTATGCTATAACAAATAACTATCACATTTACAAAAGCAAGTAACTATTATCGAATGATGCTTCTTATAATTATACACTCTATGATAACACTTACATGCAAATAATCAGTTATAAAAAGCTAAGATTTAAAAATCAATAACAATGTATTCAATGCAAGTTAATGAATAAAAAGGCAATGGAATAATGTTTCCAATAAGAAATTATTCTTGTCTTTTCAAATAGTAAGTTTAAGAATCAAGCATCTATTGAAAGTGGGGATGCAACCAATAGATCATTATAGGATACTCAAGTTGCTAAAAAATATGGTTTCACCCTATAAGGTTTAGGGTTGGGTTTGGAAAATTATTTTACAATAAGGTTGGATTGTGGGTCATAATTTTGATCCAAGGGAAACACGAGCCACCAAAATATAATAAAATATAAAATGAAAAATTAAATAATAATTCAATTCAATTTCAAAAGAGAACTTTAGGAAATCAAAATCTCCATTACTTTATGTTCTTAACTCTATTAATTGTGATATAATCTTTCAAGTTCAACTCATAATTATGTATTTATCTAGACTAAACTAATATTCATAGTGTATGAAAAATTATTATTATTATTTTGTTATGTTATATGTAAAAGTTGTAGTTTTACAAATGATATGTTAATTGTAGTTTGGACATATGGGTAATATATTCATATGTTCAACAAAAATTGGTTAATATCCAAGGGGATTTTAGGTTTTGTCAAGATAACTTTAATTTATTTCAAGTCATTTATCCAAGCATATCCAAGGTTCATTTTTAACAAGTATCAAATGAGTATTTCTCGAAGATAAGTTGGTTATTAGGTACTTTATCTCATTCCTAATCTTATGGGATTTACGTTATCTACATCAGTTGCATAAGATTAGAATGGATTATGATAATTCTAATTTCAAGTGTCAAGCTAAGAAAAATATCTCCATAATATCAAGAAGATACTTAATAGAAGAATGGCACAAAATATCCAACATTATCTATAGCCATTGAGCAAAGCAAATATAAATGAAGAAGGTTTCAATTTTAAAGACAAGAAAAACAAGCACATTCTATCACTCATCAAAAAAGGCTCTCAAAAATTTTATTCTATCTTTTGCACTAAACTTAGCTTACACTCTTTCCTTTAAGCTTTTCTTTGGATTCAACTTAATTTATTATTGACAAAAAATATTTGTTGCCTTCAATCTTCTTTAGTTTACAGATTAGGATCTTTAGTTTCGGTTTTAGCTTGAGAAAAGCTGTGAGGATCGAGCAAAGTGAATGATACAAAGGGAGAATCCAAGTAATTTGCGGATCTTGTCATACCCTAAACGGTATCCTAAACGTAACATCCCACACTTAATATTAAACTTAAGTATGACAACTTAGTCATTCCCAAAAGCTTCGATATTAGGTGTAAGGTGCTCTCATAATTTTAGAGGACCATACTTTGAAATATGAAGCTCAATAAGATACAATAATAAATTAAGAAATGAAAATCATAATATTCATTCATTTATGAATAATGTATTATAAGTCTTAGGGGCATTCCCCGTAAAAAAAAATGCTAGAGTTATTACAAGAAGATTTTCTATGAAGTCTACATCTAAACTAATGTTAAACTTCATCTAAAATTCCTTAACCAAAAAGGAAATACCTAAGTGCAAGGTCCCTGTGGCTTAACCACAAAAGGTAAACTGCAAGAGATATCTATAGGAGTATAAGTGACAGGTTTAGAGAATTATTTCCATAAGAGAATACTTGAGTAGCTAAATTCAACAAGTTATTTAAGAATTAAGTGAAATGCAACATATACGTGAGGAAGCAGGGCATATAGTTTTCCAAGAACCATATGTTGAATGGACTTACGCCCTCCATTCGGGGTTTGGTGAGGAAAATAAGTAATCTTAGACGAGTCATCTAATTAATTCATGCTTTCGATCATTACCGCTAAGCATATTAAGTCTATGTCGAGCCATGCTTTCGATTTATATCAAGCATTGTTTTAATTCCTTATCACCAAGCATTTGCTTTCGATCATTGCGCCAAGCATTGCTTTCGATCGCGTTAATATCCTTTCATCCAAGGATAATAACCCCATGCAATGTGACTCATTACGTGGTATGCATGAATCAATTTATTTAAGATATCATAGCATCATTATTATCAATTTAAAGTGATCATTGTATTTTAGACATATCAAGTTCTATACTAAGACAAGCAATCCTTTACAATCAATTCCCACCTCAATATTCTTAGTGTTCTTTCATACAACTTTATATACATAACATTTTGGCTTTCCTTAATTCTAATGCACATACACTATAAGCAATAAGTACGTTGCCATGACAATACTTCTTTTAAATTGAAGAGTCGATCGAATAATCCACTTAGTTAAAATAGTCATCGAGATATGGATACTCTTCCTTGAGATCACCTAGTCAAGAAAAATACTCGTAATGAGTATTTCTTGATAACCCTATTGTAATTTGACAAAACTATGTTATAAGAACATCAAAATTGCACGCAGAAGACAATTCCAACTTAAAATGGCCATAACTTGGTTATTTTTACTTGGAATTGCATATAATATACCGATTTCTACCTACTCAAATAGTTCTATCCATTTCTAAAACTATTTTCATCAAACTAGATCATTTGGGCTCCAAAATAGTATCGAAATTCACCATGAAATTTCCCATCCGACGACATTTGTTTCAAACATCAAATTATCAAAATTATTTTGATAAATACTTAGTTATCTATACAGTTGAAAAATTCATTTTTATAGATTTACAGCTCATATTTCATACATGTTCGAGTATTTGTTATCCAAACAAAATTCTTTAGTAAAAACAATGTTAGTTAGAAGTTTGGAAAAATCATAATTTACAAGAAATCCTTTTGTAAATTCTTTAAAAATGAAGATTTTGATTCTTTTGTTTTCAAAGATTATTTATGTTCATCTTACTATTTTCCTTAGTGACTTTTCCATAAAATGAATTTCTCTATTTTTTTCCTTTTTGAAACTTCTAACACTAGTGCCACTTTCCTATTAGTTTTCCTATGTATTTCCTTTGACTATTATTTTATTTTTAAATCTTGGTTTGAAAACTTATATTTCCTTTTTATGGGGTTTCCTTTATATTATGTTTTTAAGGAAAATATTTTTGTAACTAAGAATCCTCTTCCTTAATTTTAGAAAACAACTCTATTACTACTATAATTATGGTTTTAGAAAAAGCCTTTCAAAATAGTGGTATTTCCAAAATTATAGTGAGTTCTTCCTAAGAAAAATGGATTCCTTTTATTAATTTAGAAACTCTAAATTTCATTTACAACTCTTCTTTGGTGATAAAAATTCTTTTGCAAAAAGCATAGTTTAAACTTTGTGGTTTAGACAACAACCTTTATTTTGCATGAATATGAGAATAATAACAAGCAAAATTATAGCAACAAAATAATAAGTAAGATAATATAAGTCAAGTATTGAGAGTCTTAGCATTGAATCAAGGCTCTCGGACTAAGAAATGGACTAGTCCTGATAAAAAAAAAAAAATTTTAGCTTGATGAGAACAAGTCTAAAACTAGAAAGACTAGTCTTAAAATAACATGAAAAAAATAAAAATTTCAAAGCAACAAAATAAATAAATAACAAGTAAGCTTATATGCTCTAAAGAATATATATAGATACATAAATATATTTAGTTAGATATAAAATAAGTTAGCATTTCAATAATAATATGAGCAAAGTATAATAATAACATAAAAATATAGCAATGGATGTTCATGAACAAGATCAATACATGAACATAGTGTAGCTTTCATAACAATAACTTTAGGAAACTCACATCATGGCCATGTAAAGTTATATCATGGTAGAAATACATGAAGAAGGTTTATTACCTAAAAGATAAATGGTAGTAAAGAAAAGTGGTGGTGTTGGTAAGAACTTGAGAGGATTTTGGGAGTGTAGAGAGGAAATTTGAGAGAGAGTTTTGAGATGAAAATTTTAGAGAGTTTTTGTCGTAAATTTGTGAGTGGATGAAGTGTGAAATAATAAAAGAGGATGGGGTATTTATAAGAAAAGTAGAGGATAATTTATGTTAATTAAATAAGTAAAAATTAGAAAAATGAGAGGGAAAGAGGGAGGGGCGGTGCTACATAGGGAGGAGAGAGATGGTGATTTTTAATTTTTTTTATACTTTTGTTAATGAAAAGTAATATGTGAGAGGTGTGAGATCATATTGGAAATGAAAATCGTAAGAAGATAGGTGTATAGGTTGTAAGAAAAGGTAGAGATAGATGAATGGTATATAATAGTAATGAATAGTGTAATGTAAAGTAGATATGACTAATAAAATATTAGTAGTAAAAAAATGCGTGTAAAAGTGCGATATCTAATATTTTTAGTTACCGAAAAATTATAAAACTGATATTTTTGAAAACCTTATGTTTTTACAAGTCTAACTATATATTGGAATATTTTCACTATTCCAAGTGCCATAACACGTCTTTCGAAAACTGTATCCGATCGGATTTAAAACGAATTGCAGTTTAATTAATCTGATATTTTTAAGCTCTCTTATGTTGTTACGAACTATTCTACCCACTAATCTCATACTTACTCTCTTAGGGTTACGATCGTGGGATTACCAGACCTAAACTGTTACGTCTAACTAGGGTTTTGTTGACTTTAAAGTTTTTGGTTGACCTTCTAATTAAGGTTTAAGCTTAATCGATCGTAAAACCTTTGGGGTTTACAAATCTAGTGCTTTCAATTGTGATTTAGGATTTATAGTATGTTTTTTGGTTTTTTAAAAATGAAGAAACAGAAAATTAAAAGACATAAACGATTAATCCTTGGATATGACGCATTAAAGATAAAATCGAATTAGTTGTTCTAATTAATTGATATTACACATGATGATAAGAAACAACAAGGAACAATCTTAAATAGAATATTCAATCTTATTTAAGAAAGAAATTTGTCACAAAGGACATTACAAAGTTACCATGGGTAAAACAAGCAAACAAAAACTGCTAAACACATCACCATTAACCCTTATATACCCAAAAGTCGAGCAAGGGTGAAAAAGGAAACTAACAAGACAAACAAATAAAATAGGAAACAAAAATCTCAAACAGCATAAAAAATTGAGGTGAAGATCACTTTGTTGATCATGGCCATGACTCGGGCGGCTGTGATCCTCTCGGATCATGATTCCTTTTCCATCTTCATCTAATAACGGGCATGATATGGCTAGTTATGGCCGATGTCATGTGAGTGATGATGCACGTCATCTCCTTGGGTCTTTGACTGATACAATGATGACATTCTCGCGGCCTCTAATATAGTCGTATCCTTGACTACGACCTTAATAACGAGCGTGATAGTAGCTGTTATCTTCTTGGATGCTCGATGTTCAAGTATAGGCACAATTAAAGGCTGGATCACGAGCGTCTTCTCCATCGCAAGCGTGATGGCAGGTGTGATCTCCTCTGACGATGATTTTTCAACACTTAAACACATCAAATCAGATCTTACTCCAAAGTGCATCATATATCCTCTAAGACAGCCCAATTCATCATCATTTGGATCATTTGTAAGGATTCTTTATACCAAGTTCATCAAGCCTTTAGCTCTAGCTCGGGTAAATTGACTTGTAAATTGATCATTGGTATAGGAGAACATACCTATATGAAATAGGACGTCTCCGGCTCGAATCTGAAAGAGTGCACTAGGCATAAGGTCAAATCACTATATATAGCTTTGAAAACTTCTCTTTCCCTACTCTTTTAATTTTCTGCAAGCTCTATCACTAATATAGCTTTGAAAACTTCACTTTCCCTACCCTCTTAATTTTCTGCAAGCTCTATTTTATTTATTTGCTTAACTTATTCTTACATTCTAATTAAAGAGGTTCAATTTTTTTTTGCACTTGATTCAAGAATGAACAATTCACAATCTTTTAAGTAAAAGTTGTTGTTAAAGCTCAAGAAGTATTCTTATTTGCACGAATTTAGTAGAGATAAATGTGTGATTTTACACATTTATCAACTACCCCCAACATAGCTTATTGCTTGTCCTTAAGAAAATTCTAAATGTCATATTCAAGATCAAACCATGCTTAAAAATAGCAGCATACTCAAACCAACACTCTTTACACAAACTCTCAGGTGTAGCAGATAAAAACTTAGAGACATAGATGACACATAGCTGCATTTTCTGCATTAACTCACCATATAACATCACACCTTGACAAGTTTTTCAGAAAAAGCCACTTTTGCCATAGACCCTAAGCATACATCAGATTAAAGCACAAACCATTCACTTCACATAAGCACTAAATCAAGACTTTTAAGCTTAAATGAGATTGGCTGCAAAATGTTAGCAAAAATTCACACTTCTCAACTCATAATTACCATGCCTAATTTTAAATCCACACTTGCACTAGCTTAGAACTCATTAGGCTTAAATGAACTTTGATGCATTTTTTTCTTGCACAAATGCAAATTATAAGTTCAAACTTCATAGTTCAAATGATTCTGATGCTTCTCATCACTAAACCAATCAACATGTACACAAATCACTAGCAAAAGACTCAAATCACTAATCAATTGCTTAATAGAGTTGTATCTCCTCATTTAGCTCAAAATCTTCTTACTTGGGATCGAGTATAACATCAAATAACTCAAAAAGTGATTTTCACACTTTGTACACTAGACTAAAATGTATACTCTTCTAATTCATATCTCAAGCACAACATCACTAAGTAAATAACACAAAACTTTACTCTTCCTCTACATTGCTTTTTCTTGGCTTTTCTTTTTTTTTTTTTTTTGCCTTTTTCATTTATTTTTACTTCTTCTTTTGAACACACAAGCATCGTCATCTTGAGTTTTGATTTGTAATGACATTAGAGGAGCTCTTTATTCTTCCTTTTTCTTTTTGACATACTTGCTTCCCCTTTTTAGATTTGATTTGATTTGTATAGCATTAGGGAGCTTTTATTCATTTTTTTTTGTGTACACACACACACTTTTTCTATCTAAGATAGTTTTCAAGATAAGTTCAAATTCCGCGTCATTTGCATAGTTCATATTGTGTTTAAGGATTTCAAAGAACTTGGTTACATACTAGTCAACTTAAAAATGCACAAATCTAATCTAAAATCAATGACATTGCCTCAATCTCAAGTCTTCAAATCTCAACCTAAATAAAGAGTAACTAAACAAACAATGATTTCATGATTTAACTCTAAAGAAGTGAGAAGTTCCAATTCGTGATCAAGTTCTAAAAAACACAAAATCGAAAATTTTGGACCACTTTTTCTCTTTTCATGTGGAAAATGCAGCTAAAGTTCCATTTAGAAAATTTTTTGGTGCAAAATGAAGCAAATATCAAGAGTTGCATGGATGAATTGCATTTTCTTCAATGAGCACAAAGAACATAATCATGCGAAACAACTCAAATATGTACAAGCATGACCATCTCATGAGATGAACGTCTTTTGCCCTATGTATGTAGCACATGAATCTAATGAATGCTAAGAATTTCAATAGCTAACATATGCAAAACAACACCTTAGCTTATAAGAAAAATGATAACAGTAGCCTTCAATAATTATAAAGTAGCAATGAAATTCATATAAGCTAAATCCTATTTTTTTTGTGCAAAATGAAGCAAATGTCAAGAGTTGCATGGATCAATTGCATCTTCTCAATAAGCACAATGAATAAAATCATATAAAACAACTCAAATATGTACAAGCATAACTAGCTCATGATATGAATGTCCTTCGCCCTATGTATGCAGCACATGAATCCAATGAATGTTAAGAATTCCAGTAGCTAACATATCCAAACAACACCTCAACTCATAAGAAAAATGATAACATCAACCTCCAACAATTATAAAGCAGCAGCGAAATTCATATTAGCCAAATCCCAAACATTTGCTCATCTAAACACGAAAATGCTTTAATAATCAGACACTTCCATTCATAAAAAGCACAGTTCCCACCCCCAACTTAAAAAGTTGTAATGTCCTCATTGTAACATTAAACACATGAATGAAATGAATAAGGTGAGGGTTAGAAGGATCTCATCATGGAGTATTGGGGATGAATTGTTGTTTGTTTTCTCCATATATGAGCAAGTCTTCCTTATATTCTTCCACTCTTCTCTAAGCTCATAACTATTCATAGCTCCCAAGTCTCATATGTTACCCTGCACAAGACCAATAACTTAAAGCAGCAACTCTAAACAAAAAGATAAATATGCACAAAAATATGGAAGAAAAACATGTCATTTTTGCAAAAAGTTAAGTTGCCTCCCAAGAGCGTTTGGTTTTAAGTACTCAACCCGAATTTTTACCAAAATTTCCTTTTGCATTAGCTTGGATCTTGAAGATCCACTACCATTAAAGCTTCTCATAAAGTCTACCTATGAAAATAGTGCTTGAGTAAATAGCTATTGACTTGAAATAGTTCACTGGTATCTCCTTTGATCTCTATGGTCCCATAGGGGTAGACTTTGGTCACTACAAAGGTTTCTAACCATCTCGACTTCAACTTGCCTAGAAAAAGCTTAAAGTAGGAGTTGTTAAGAACACATTCTGCCCTTGTATGAACTCCCTATGAAGAATTTTTTGGTCATACCATAACTTGGTCTTTTCCCTATAAATCCTGGCAACTAAACTCCTCCATCTCATTCAATTGGAACAATCTGTGAGCCTCAGCTGCTTCTCTATCAAAATTCAAGAACTTTACCACCCAATATGCTTTGTGCTCTAGTTCCATAGGATGATGACAAGCTTTCCCAAACACCATTCGATATGGAGACATGCCATTGGGGTTTTTGTAAGCAGTTAGGTAAGCCCATTGTGCATCATCGAGCTTGAGTGACCAATCCTTCCTAGATGAACTCACAAATTTCTCCAAAATGTGCTTAAGCTCTCTGTTAGAAAACTCGACCTGACCACTTGTTTAGGGGTGATAAGGTGTAGTGACCTTATGCTTCACTACATATGTAGCAAGCAAATTATCAAATTGTTTGTTGTAGAAGTGAGTTCCCCCATCATTTATGATAGTTCATGGAGTTCTAAACTTGTTGGAGATATTCCTCTTAAGGAACTTAAGTACAACTTGGGTATCATTAGTGGGTAAAGCAACTGCTTCCACCCACTTGCTCACATAATCAATTGCTACCAAGATGTACTTTGTTTGAAATGATGAAAGGAAAGGACCCATAAAGTTAATCCCCTAGACATCAAATAATTCCACTACTATAACTCCTTGTTGTGGCATCTCATATCTCCTTAGTACATTTCTAGCCCTTTGGCATTCATTGCAAGAAAACGCAAATGCACAACAATCCTTAAAAAAAAACTGGCCAGTAGAATCCACATTGCAAAACTTTGGCTATTGTCCACTTTATACTAAAGTGACCACCAGTTTCTCAAATGTGATAATGGATCAGTATGTCATGGATCTCACACTTAGCCATACATCAGTGAATAACCTGGTCAGCACAGCTCTTATAAAGGTATGGCTTATCCCAAAAGTAATGTTGAGCTTCAACCAAGAACTTCTTCTTCATTTGAAGCTCGAGCTCATAAGGTAACATACCATTAGCCAAATAATTTATGATGTCAGCATACCAAGGTACATCATTAAGGTTCACTACATACAACTACTCATCTGGGAAGACCTCATTGATAGGTAGCTCATCTTTTTCATTCTCAATCCTTGAAAGATGGTTGGCTAGTTGGTTTTCAATTCCCTTTTGTCTCTAATCTCGAGGTAAAACTCTTGCAAAAATAAGATCCATCGAATAAGCCTTAGTTTAGCATAAGCTCTTGTTAAAAGGTATTTCAATGCCGAGTGATCTATATGAACTATGACCTTTAAGCCTATCATAATGACTTGAACTTGTCACAAGCAAAGACTATTGCTAACAACTCATTCTCAGTAGTAGCATAATTGCGTTGGGCACTATTTAACATCTTGCTAGCATAATAGATAATCTAAAAGACTCGGTTTCTCTTTTGACCTAATACTGCTCCAACTGCCAAATCACTTGCATCACACATTAACTCAAAAGGTGAACTTTTCCTTTAGCAGCTCAAAAGCTTTCAAACAAAGCTCATCAAACACAAATTGAGCATCTTTTTCCAACAAAGTACAAAGAGGTCGGGATGCCCTAGAGAAGTCCTGAATGAACCTCCTATAGAATCTTGCATGTCTAAGGAAACTTTTGACTTTTTTTACATTGAATGGAGGAGGTAGCTTTGTAATGACCTCAACTTTAGCCTTATCCACCTCAATTCCTCTACTCAAGATCTTGTGGTCGAGCACAATTTGTTCTCGCACCATGAAGTGACACTTCTACTAATTCAACACTGGGTAAGTGTCCTTGCACCTCTTTAACATAGATGACAAATTCTCCAAACAACTCCTAAAAGAAGAACCAAATATAGAGAAGCCATCCATGAAGACCTCAAAGCATTTCTTGATCACATATGAGAAAATCGCCATCATACATCTCTAAAATGTGGCAGGTACATTACATAAACAAAATGGAATGCGTCTGAATGCAAATATTCTATATGGACACATGAAGGTGGTCTTCTCTTGATCTTCTAAGTCGATGTGTATCTGATTGTAGCCTAAGTACCCATCAAGAAAACAATAGTACTCATGTTCAGTTAACCTTTCCAACATCTGATCCTTGAAGGGTAAAGGAAAATGATCCTTCCTTGTAGCATCTCTTAACTTTCTACTATCGATACATATCCTCCACCTAGTCATAGTTCAGGTTAGTATGAGCTCATTTTTCACCATAGTTATAGCACCTTTCTTGGACATTACTTGAACTGGGCTCACCCACTTACTATCTGAGATAGGATATATGATTTTAGCATCTAGGAGCTTTATGACCTCCTTCTTCATAACTTCCTTTAGAGTGAGGTTAACTCTCCTTTGTGAAACCTTTAGCTTATTGAAATGACCTAGATTTACATTTTATTCAAATTCCATGTGTTTAAGTATTTATGTTAAAATGTTGAATTTAAGGAGCATGGTTATGTTGTTAGTAGTTAAGTTATATGATTGTGCATGTGTATATGTTGACATTAATATTTTGTTCTATATGCATTAATGTGTGTAATGAAATTATTAATGTTGTCTTTTGCATCTTAAGATGTTAAATTAAGTTAGATTAATAAATCAACTTAATTTCACTTAAGTTAGTTGATTGAGTTCTTGTATTTAAGATAGCATTATTGCCCAAATATAAGCCAAATGAAGTTCAAATTCATGCCAAATGCACCTAAGTTAAATATGCATTAAGGGGTAAATTTGGTATATGTTTAAAGTCAAAATTTGCTTAATTACCTACTTTTTGAAGGCAGCCATTTTTATCCGAATTTTCCTTTTCTTTCTTTTTTTCTTCTTCTCTTTTTTCCATTTCCAAGCTCAAGGTTTATATCAAGTTTAAAAATCAAAGTTATCTCAAGACAAGGTATATATATATATACTTGAATTAATTTAGTTAAGTTGTTGTGTTGTTTTATTTCTTTCTTGAAATAGATGTATGGATTATTGGATGAATTGAGTTTAATGTTGATCAAATGGTTGTTCATGCATGGGATGAGTTGAGAAAGTGTTATATGAGTGTGTGAGGTTGTGCATGCATTGTTGTATGTTTATGAAGTGTGGGAAGTTGTTAAGAGGATTTGTGTAGGAGAATTTAGAATTGATGGAAGTAGATTTGAAGTGTTTAATTGTGTTGAATTCATGCTTTGAGTTGCTAGAATTGAGTGGTATATGAGTGAATAATATGAAGTGGAAGTGTAGTTGAGAAAGATTTTGAAGTGTTTTAATAGAATTTTACAAAGTGGAAAACAGGGGATTTGAATTTTCGTTTAAGCTTGTTTTTAAAACGTACGCCGGCATCTGGGGATTCTACGCCGCCGGCGTAGAGGCGGTGTAGAAAGCCCACAGAATGTTTTTCCTAACGCCGTTTGCAACGCCGCCGGCTTTAATGCTAAGAATTTGCCAGCGTCTGTTCTTCAGAACGTACGCCGGCAATTTGAGTCTCTACGCCGCCGGCGTAGAGGCGGTGTTGAAAGTTCACAGAACCAAATTTCTTAAAGCCGACTGAACGCCGCCGGCTTTCGCTAGGAAGTCATCCGGCGTTCTTCTTCCAACTTGTACGCTGGCTTCTGGAATCAAGGCCGCCGGCGTAGGTTGCAAAGGCTGACGGCGTACCTTTGAACGCTGCCAGCGTTGGCAGTGTACATTTTCAGAACATTGAACACCGGCTCAACGCCGCCGGCGTTGAGTGCCGGCGTATCCCCTGTGTTTTTGAATTTTGAGAGCTTTTTCTAAAAATTTCCAAAGTTGTTATTTGAGCAATTAAGTGTTTATTAAGATTTGGGATATATGGACGTTTAAATGCTTATTGTGACTTTGTAATTAATGAATTGGATGTCTTTGATTAATTGTGATATGGATATAATATGTATATATTTGTGAGAATGAAATCTATAATTGTTGATTTATTAATTATTGTGACATTTCTATTACAGTTAAGGATTCTTCGGTTAGTTCATCACCGAGAGATCCTAGTTCTATACTAACGGGTTCAGGTACGCAATAACTTGTTGATGTTTGCTAGGACCAGACATTTCTAATTTGACCTAAATTGATTCTTAACATTTGATGAATTGGATGTCTATTACGCTGTTTAATCTGGTCCGAGGAGCAGCAAACCTGTCATGATGCAATGACATGTTAGCTAGGCGCTTAACCAAGTCATGATGCAATGACTTTACCATGATGCAATGGTACGCTATGATGCAATAGCGATTCTTTTGGTTAAGTGGGTAGCCGATAGGGGGAATTGTATCTGTGTAACGTTTGCTTAAACTTAGGGGGAAATACCATGATTTAGTTCAAGGTTTATGGGAACTTGTGAACTAGGCTCATGTTATGGACTGAGTTTAAGTAGAGTCGGGCAACGGCTTTTAAACCCTAGATGAAGCTATTATCTTCATGAAATAGATATAGGAGATATAAGTATTCGGACTGCTTATATCAACCCCCTGAGCAGCTGCTGTTACTCAGGATCCCTGGATTCCCGAAGTGTGACCGGGGTTTGAATACCCTCTTGTTGATTTGTGAATCAAATGTAATAAAGATAACCACTTGTTCTATGATGCATTACATGAATTGGATGACTTGTTATGCATTGGTTATTGTGTACTGGGCCTCTGGCTCACTTTTGCTGCTTTGCAGGTATGGAGACGAGTATTACGATGACTTGGGCTATGGGTCCGATTTCGAAAGATTTCTGGACGAGTGGGATGAATAGGATCCGTACCCGGGACTTTTAGAAGACTTTTTGCTAAGGACAGCTATGTATAGAAGGCTTGTTAGTTAAGCCAATTTCTTTTGTAATGACCTTAAGATCCTTTAGGTCTCATGTTTTGAGAAACATGTAATTTTTTGTAGTGTCATGTATTGACACAAAGCAATGTTTATTTGATGTAAATATATGTATAGATTGCTTTTGTTAGCAATCTTGTTTTATTTAAAAAGTTCTTTACAAAGTATAGTGATTTGATCAAACAATTTTCATAAACTGTTAGTTTTAGGACAACCTTACATATAATGTGAAAACGTTATATGTGGTTGGGGATTCGGTACTCTAATCTCGGGATTTAGAGGATCGGGTCTTTACAGATGGTATCAGAGCCTTGTTTATGAAATTGTTTGATTAAATAGTGGTGACTTGACCTTAGATACGGTGAGTTAGTTAGACATATATAGGACTTGTTTATATTAAGTTTTATGTTTAATTGTCTAATTGGTTTATTAATTGTTTTGATATTGATTTGACCTTGTAAAATTATTATATGTCATACATGTTGCATGTTTGTTTAAAAGATGGATAGGTCACGAAGAGTAACCCGACAATCTTCGGAAAGAGAAAGTATGCCACCTCCTTCTCAGTCTACTATTTCAGCTTCTGCATCAGCTAGTATTCCAGCTTCTACTTCGACTCCATCACCGGCTTCGGCTTCTACTGCACCGAATCCACAGCCTCCTCAAATGCCAGCATATCCAGCTATGCCTCAGATGCCTACGGGAGATCCGAATAATGTGCTCACTATGTTTCGGGATATGTTTGCAATAGTTCAGCAGTACCAACAAATGATGTATCAACAACAACAACAATTTATGCAGCAATATCATCCTCCAACTGTGAGAGAAGAGCCACAAGTACCAATGGGAGACCGGAACGAACAAGTCAAGTTGCATGATTTTGTTAGACTGGTACCTGATTTTGATGGAACTGTTTTGGATCCGACTCGAACGGAAGGTTGGATAGTGGAGTTAGAGAAAGCGTTTGCAGCTGTGAAGTGCCTGAGCATAGAAAAGTTGATTTGGCTATATATGTTGAAGGGAGATGCATATAATTGGTGGAGATTGAATAGTGAAGGATATGTGAGACCGATACCATGGAACAGATTCAAGGAAGCCTTTTTCTTGCAATACATTCCATCCACAGTGCGGGAACAAATGATATCGAGTTGGTTGAGTCTAAGGCAGGGAAATAAAACTGTTGAAGAATATCATGCAGAATATTGTAGATTGCTTCGATTTGCGGGTACAAGTTACAATGATGAGAGCATGAAGGTTCAAAAGTTCCAAGATGGCTTGAACATGGAGATTAAGAGTGAGGTTAAGAAGTTTCAATTATCAACACTGTCGAAACAGTAATCAAGGCAAAGTTAGTGGAACAAATTAATAATGAAAATAAAGCTCAGAGGGATAGACGTGCGACTTTATGGGCAAGAGATCGGTGACATCCTACACTCCTTATTCAAGGTTTGGTAATGTTAACAAAGGCAAGCGACCATATTTGGGTAAGAAACCAAGCTCGGGACAAGTGGTGAAGACTCCTATGCCATCCATTCCATTTGATAGGCGATGCCCTATATGTTTTGGGCCTCATGAATCGTTTCAATGTAAATGGACTCCTGGAGCTTGCTTTGCATGTGGGAAAGTTGGTCATAAAGCTTCTGATTGTCCTGATCCTAAATTGAAGCCCATCTTTTGTGCTCATTGTCAACAAAGGGGTCATCATGTGGCAAATTGTAAAGAAAAGCCGAGGAATGAAGGACCGAACTTTGGAAAGGGAATGACAGCTGCTAGGGTGTTTGCTTTGCAACAATGTGAGAAAGCTCCTTCGGTTGATACACTGGCAGGTATAATACAGATTGCAAGACATCCTGCATATACTTTAATTGATACTGGTGCTACTCATGCATGTATTGCTGAAAGCTTTGTGAATGAGTGTGGTTTGTCTTCTGAAGTGTTGTATGATAGAGTGATGAGTGTGAATACTCCTTTTGGTGTGCAATCCAAAGAGCCATGTGTATGTAAGAATGTTGATGTTGTGATTTCTGATGAAAGCATGCCAATAGATATGTTAGTTCTACCTTTAATTGATTTTGATGTTATTCTTGGAATGAATTGGTTGAATCTTTACAAAGCGACAATAGATTGTAGTAAAGCGGAAGTGAGTTTTGAATTGGAAGGTAGAAGACTATTTCATGTGTTGGAAAGAAGGAGACCCGGAAGTATGTATTCTATGGAATTGTGGGAGAAGGATATGGGAACTACAATGGGTAGTGAAGAACTCCGAGTTGATATGGTGCCAGTAGTAAGGGAATTTGTTGATGTTTTTCCTGATGAATTACCCGGTTTGCCACCGGATAGGGAGATTGATTTTGGGATTGATTTGATACCTGGAACTACACCTATTTCTAAAGCTCCGTATCGTATGGCTCCGGCTGAGTTGAAAGAATTGAAAAGTCAGTTAGAAGAATTGCAACACCTCGGGTTTATCCGTCCAAGTATTTCTCCTTGGGGTGCTCCGGTATTGTTTGTTAAGAAGAAAGATGGAAGTCTAAGGATGTGTATAGACTATAGAGAATTGAATCAAGTGACAATCAAGAACAAGTATCCACTTCCTCGAATTGATGATTTATTTGATCAATTGAGAGATGCGGCATTGTTTTCCAAGATAGATTTGAGATCCGGATATCATCAACTCAAGATTAAGCAACAAGATATATCCAAGACGGCTTTCAGAACAAGATATGGACATTTTGAGTTTATGGTTATGCCTTTCGGTTTAACAAATGCCCCTGCTGCTTTTATGGATTTGATGAATAGGGTATTTAAGGATTATTTGGATCAATTTGTGATAGTCTTCATTGATGATATATTGGTATATTCAAAGAATGTGGAAGATCATGAGAAACATTTGAGACTTGTATTGCAAAGATTGAGAGAGAGGAAGCTTTATGCTAAATTTAGCAAGTGCAAGTTTTGGTTGAGAGAAGTTGCATTCTTGGGACATATCATTACAAAGGAAGGAATATCTGTTGATCCGGAGAAGATTAGAGCGGTATTGGACTGGCCACCACCGACAAGTGTCACGGAAGTGCGAAGTTTTCTGGGGTTGGCAAGTTATTATAGAAGATTTGTACAAGGTTTTTCCAAAATCGCTTCACCATTAACTAAGTTGACGAGAAATATGTGAAGTTTGATTGGGATGAAGATTGTGATCGGAGTTTTCTTGAGCTGAAGGAACGATTGATTTCTGCACCGATTTTGGCATTACCAATTAGTGGAGAAGAGTTTGTAATTTATAGTGATGCTTCACTTCAAGGAACTCGATGAGTGTTATTGATGGCAAGATAATCGAGTCATAGCTTATTGCTCAAGACAATTGAAGTCCCCATGAGAGGAATTACCTAGTTCATGATCTCGAGTTAGCCACAGTGGTATTAGCATTGAAGCTTTGGAGACATTATCTGTTTGGTGAAAAGTGTAAGATATTCACGGATCATAAGAGTTTGAAATACATTTTCACTCAAAAGGAATTAAACATGCGGTAACGAAGGTGGTTGGAATTAATTAAAGATTACGATGTTGAAATTTTATATCACCCGGGAAAAGCTAATGTGGTAGCCGATGCGCTCAGTAGAAAGAAACCGATGAATGTGGAATCTCTGGTTACTAATCAATGGGAGTTACAAGAAGATCTTCAAAGGATGAATATTGAGATAGCTATAGAAAATGTTGACTTATGCTAGCAAGTTTATCACTGCAACCGACGATTCTAGATCAAATCAAGCAAGGACAACTTGAGAACCCGGTAGCCAAAGTTGAAAAATGAAGATAAATAAGAAGAGGAGAAAAGAGATGAGAATTGATGATAAAGGAATTATCAGATTCAAAGATAGAATTTATGTACAGGAGATCCATGATTTGAGACATCAAATTATGAAGGAAGCACATTCCTCCTCATATTCAATTCATCTGGGAAACACGAAGATGTATCGAGACTTGAAACGACATTTTTGGTGGGAAGGAATGAAGAAGGACATTGCAAGATTTGTTTCCAAGTGTTTGGTATGTCAACAAGTGAAGATCGAACATCAACGGCCTGGAGGAGAACTGCAACCATTAAAGATTCCGGAATGGAAATGGGATGAAATAACTATGGATTTTGTGACGGCTTTACCAAAGACAGTAGCCAAGAATGAGATGATTTGGATTATCGTGGATCGACTCACGAAATCGTCACATTTCATTCCACTGAGAGTCGGGTATTCACTTGAAAATTGGCTCAGATTTACATCCGAGAGATAGTGAGATTACATGGTATACCAATGACCATACTTCGGATAGAGATACGAGATTTGTCAGTGATTCTGGAAAAGTCTTCATGAAGCTTGGAACAAAGTTACAATTTAGTACAGCTTTTCACCCACAAACTGACGGGCAATCGGAAAGGACAATTCAAATTCTTAAGATATGCTTAGAGCTTGTGCATTGGATTTTGGAAAGAATTGGGATGAACACTTACCTTTAGTTGAATTCGCTTACAATAATAGTTATCAAGCATCGATTCAGATGGCTCCGTATGAAGCGTTATATGGAAGAAAATGTAGATCTCCTTTGCATTGGGATGAAGTGGGTGAGAGAGTGTTGATTGGACCCGATTTGGTACAACAAGCTGTTGATAAAATTCAAATGATCAAATAGAGGTTGAAAGCTGCTCAAGACCGATATAAAAGTTATGCCGATTTGAGAAGAAGACCTTTGGAATTTGAACTTGGAGATCATGTATTTCTCAAGATATCTCCGATTAAAGGAGTTTTCAGATTTGGTGTGAGGAGTAAATTGAATCCAAGATACATTGGGCCATATGAAATATTGGAAAGGATTGGGCCATTGGCTTATAGATTGGCGTTACCACCAAGTTTATCAGGCGTTCATAACGTTTTTCATGTATCTCAACTTAGAAAATGCATATCCGATTCGGATGCAATATTGGATACCAATCAACCAGAGATACTACCAGACTTGACTACTGAAGAAAAGCCAATTAGAATTTTGGGAAAAATGGACAAAGAATTGAGGAATAAAGTCATACCAATGGTAAAGATTCAATGGAGTAACCAATCTGAGAGAGAAGCGGTTTCGGAAGTAGCGAGTGCAATGAGACAAAAATATCCGGAACTTTTTGAGTAAGAAGGTGAGTTAAGTTTCGGGGACGAAACTTCTTGAAGAAGGGAAGAATGAAATAACTAGATTTACATTTTATTCAAATTCCATGTGTTTAAGTATTTATGTTAAATGTTGAATTTAAGGAGCATGGTTATGTTGTTAGTAGGTTAAGTTATATGATTGTGCATGTGTATATGTTGACATTAATATTTTGTTTATATGCATTAATGTATGTGTAATGAAATTATTAATGTTGTCTTTTGTCTTAAGATGTTAAATTAAGTTAGATTAATAAATCAACTTTAATTTCACTTAAGTTAGTTGATTGAGTTCTTGTATTTGAGATAGCATTATTGCCCAAATATAAGCCAAATGAAGTTCAAATTCATGCAAATGCATCTAAGTTAACATATGCATTAAGGGGTAAATTTGGTATATGTTTAAAGTCAAAATTTGCTTAATTACCTACTTTTTGAAGGCAGCCATTTTTACCCGAATTTTCCTTTTCTTTCTTTTGTTTCTTCTTCCTCTTTTGATTCCATTTCCAAGCTTAAGACAAGGTTTATATCAAGTTTGAAAATCAAAGTTACTCTCAAGACAAGGTATATATATATATATACTTGATTAATTTAGTTAAGATTGTTGTGTTGTTTTATTTCTTTTCTTGAAATAGATGTATGGATTATTGGATGAATTGAGCTTAATGTTGATCAAATGGTTTGTTCATGCATGGGATGAGTTGAGAAAGTGTTATATGAGTGTGTGAGGTTGTGCATGCATTGTTGTATGTTTATGAAGTGTTGGGAAGTTGTTAAGAGGATTTGTGTAGGAGAATTTAGAATTGATGGAAGTAGATTTTTGAAGTGTTTAATTGTGTTGAATTCATGCTTTGAGTTGCTAGAATTGAGTGGTATAGATGAGTGAATAATATGAAGTGGGAAGTGTAGTTGAGAAAGATTTTGAAGTGTTTTAACCTAGAATTTTACAAAGTGGAAAACAGGGGCTTTGAATTTTCGTTTAAAGCTTGTTTTAAAACGTACGCCGGCATCTGGGGATTCTACGCCGCCGGCGTAGAGGCGGTGTATAAAGCCTATAGATTTGTTTTTCCTAACGCCGTTTGCAACGCCGCCGGCTTTAATGCTAAGAATTTGCCAGCGTCTGTTCTTCAGAACGTACGCCGGAAATTTGAGTCTCTACGCCACCGGCGTAGAGGCGGTGTTGAAAGTTCACAGAACCAAATTTCTTAAAGCCGATTGAACGCCGCCGGCTTTCTCTAGGAAGTCATCCGGCGTTCTTCCTTCCAACTTGTACGCTGGCTTCTGGAATCAAGGCCGCCGGCGTAGGGTGCAAAGGCTGACGGCGTACACCTTTGAACGCTGCCAGCGTTGGCAGTATACATTTTCAGAACATTGAACACCGGCTTAACGCCGCCAGCGTTGAGTGCCGGCGTATCCCCTGTGTTTTTGAATTTTGAGAGCTTTTTCTAAAAATTTCCCAAAGTTGTTATTTGAGCAATTAAGTGTTTATTAAACGATTTGGGATATAATGGGACGTTTAAATGCTTATTCGTGACTTTGTAATTAATGAATTAGATGTCTTTGATTAATTGTGAAATATGGATATATATATTATATATATTTGTGAGAATGAAATCTATAATTGTGATTTATTAATTATTGTGACATTTCTATTACAGTTAAGGATTCTTCGGTTAGTTCATCACCGAGAGATCCTAGTTCTATACTAACGGGTTCAGGTACGCAATAATTGTTTGATGTTTGCTAGGACCAGACATTTCTAATTTGACCTAAATTGATTTGGCTTAACAATTGAATGATTTGGATGTATATTATGCTGTTTAATCTAGTCCGAGGAGCAGCAAACCTGTCATGATGCAATGACATGTTAGCTAGGCGCTTAACCAAGTCATGATGCAATGACTTTACCATGATGCAATGGTACGCTATGATGCAATAGCGATTCTTTTGGTTAAGTGGGTAGCCGATAGGGGGGAATTGTATCTGTGTAACGTTTGCTTAAACTTAGGGGCAAATACCATGATTTAGTTCAAGGTTTATGGGAACTTGTGAACTAGGCTCATGTTATGGACTGAGTTTAAGTAGAGTCGGGCAACGGCTTTTAAACCCTAGATGAAGCTATTATCTTCATGAAATAGATATAGGAGATATAAGTATTCGGACTGCTTATATCAACCCCCTGAGCAGCTGCTGTTACTCAGGATCCCTGGATTCCCAAAGTATGACCGGGGTTTGAATACCCTCTTGTTGATTTAGTTCAAGGTTTATGGGAACTTGTGAACTAAGCTCATGTTATGGACTGAGTTTAAGTAGAGTGGGCAACGGCTTTTAAACCCTAGATGAAGCTATTATCTTCATGAAATAGATATAGGAGATATAAGTATTCGGACTGCTTATATCAACCCCCTGAGCAGCTGCTGTTACTCAGGATCCCTGGATTCCCAAAGTGTGACTGGGGTTTGAATACCCTCTTGTTGATTTGTGAGTCAAATGTAATAAAGATAACCACTTGTTCTATGATGCATTACATGAATTGGATGACTTGTTATGCATTGGTTATTGTGTACTGGGCCTCTGGCTCACTTTTGCTGCTTTGCAGGTAATGGAGACGAGTATTACGATGACTTGGGCTATGGGTCCGATTTCGAAAGATTTCTGGATGAGTGGGATGAATAGGATCCGGTGACCCGGGACTTTTAGAAGACTTTTTGCTAAGGACCAGCTATATATAGAAGGCTTATTAGTGAAGCCAATTTCTTTTGTAATGACCTTAAGATCCTTTAGGGTCCTTATGATTTGAGAGAACATGTAATTTGTTTTGTAGTGTCATGTATTGACACAAAGCAATGTCTATTTAATGTAAATATATGTGTAGATTGCTTATGTTAGCAATCTTGTTTTATTTAAAAAGTTCTTTACAAAGTATAGTGATTTGATCAAACAATTTTCATAAACTGTTAGTTTTAGGACAACCTTACATATAATGTGCAAATGTTATATGTGGTTGGGGATTCGGTACTCTAAATCTCGGGATTTAGAGGAACGGGTCTTTACACTTATACTCAGCCTCCATGAGAATCTGATGAGTATAAACTGAAGGATGTATCCCCTTCATGTCTACATTAGTCCACCTAATAGCTTCTTTATGCTCCTTTAATACTCCAATTAGTCAATTTTCTTGCTCTAATGTCAGCTCGGTAGCTATTATGATTGGGAATGTCTCATTCTCACCTAAAAAAGCATTTTGAGGTGAGGTGGCCTTTGCTTGACCTTAAGGTCGGGTGGCCCCTGCTTAAGCTTGAGGTTGGGTGGTTCTTGAATAGATGGGACCATCTTATGTGAATTAACCTTCTCCAATTCCTCAAAGGGTTGTGGCTTTATCCATAATCCAGATATACTCTCGCTTGATGTCTCTTGAGTCATTTCCTCTTCAATTTGAGCTCCCTCAAGATCAGGTCGAGTACCTCCTCAAAATCACTATTTATCCTTGTTTTTGATCTCTTCATGACCGCATTTATCTAGCTCATCATCACTATCAATGTCAGGTGTGCCGTCTAGCTCATCTCCTTTATCATATGTCCATTCCAACACTAGCTTCTCATACCTATTTAGCTCATATTCCCTTCTTTTGAACTCATACACCAGCTGGTCAATTATGTCTATATGATAACTAGTGTCACTAACTCCTAGATACTTTAGAGCTTGAATAACACTAAAGGTGCCCTATTTATCTAAACCTTAAAGGTTCATTTTACCTCCTTCCACATCAATCATGACCTTCCCTATAGCTAGGAATGGTCGACCCAAGATCAAAGGTATTTCTTGTCTTCTTCCATCTCCAACACAATAAAATCAGTCGACAAACAAATTGATCGACCTTCACCATAACATATTCCATAATACCTCTTGGTCACTTAATACTCCTATCTACCAATTATAATGACATCGAAGTCAATTTGCACTCTCCTATCTCTAATCTCTTAAAAGTAATGAAGAACAAAGGATTGACACTAGCCCTCAAATCACACAAGGTATTCTCAAAGTGGAAGTTCCTAATGATGTATGGTATGGTGAAGCTTCCTAGGTCTTTCAATTTTGGAGGCACACAATTTTGGAGAATAGCTTCACATCCTTCTACAACCATTACAGTCTCATGGTCAGTTACCATCCTCTTCTTTATAATGATCTCCTTCATGAACTTAGCATAAGAAGGCATTTTCTCCATCACTTCCAGGAATGGCATGTCGATCTGGAGCTTCTTAAATACTTCCACAAACTTAGAAAATTGATGATAAAGTTGTTGTTGTTTCAATCTCTAAGGGAATGGGATGGGTGGAATGCAAGGTCTCACTTCTAACTTCTTCTTCTCTGGTTCCTAAACTTATCTTTTACTCTTCTTTCCTTTATGAATAGCTTCTCCTCTTCTTTGTTTTCTTCATTTAACTCCTCTCTTCTAGGCTCTTTAAGCTCTTTTCCATTTCTTAGTGTAATGGCCTTTACTTCTTCATTGGGTTCTTCTAGATGTTGCTTAATAAAGCACCTTGAGGTCGACTACCAGTTGCCTCAGTCAATGAATTGAGCTGTTTTGCATCTTTTGCATCATATCCCTTAGCTCAACATTCTTTTGCTCAAGCTTTCTCATCTTATCAATCTTAGAAATTTTTTTGTTCCCTTTGTCTTGGACAAAACTTCCTTAAGAAAAACTAGGTGGAGCTTTAGGCACTTTCTATCTACATAAGAGAAATTGGGGTGGTTTCTCCACCTAGGATTATACGTATTAGTGTAAGGATCAAATTTTCCAACTCCTTTTTTGTAGCTGTTCACAAAATTCATCTCCTCTACACTTGCATGTGAGATTGATGGGCAACTCATAGGTGGTCCTTTACCAAATCCACTATCTTAGTGTCCTCTAAGGTATGGTTCAACTTCTATTGAACTCACACTGGGTCTTGAGCTCATCATCATCTTTCCCATTTGACTCATTTGAGTTGCCAGTTGTGAAAACTGAGTTGTGAGCTATGAAATAGGATTTGAGTCATTCATGGCAGCTACTTTCTTTAGCATAGCTCTCTGATTTTGCCATCCAAAAGTATTAGAAGCCATTTCTTCAAATAAATTCAAAGCTTGTGTCGGATCCCTTTTACCCAAATTCCCGCTAGATGATGTATCAACCATGGTTCTCAAATGATGTCCCAACCCATATTAAAATATATGCACGAGAAAATTGACGGGAATTCCATGGTGAGGACACTTTCTCAACAAATCTTTGAATCTTTCCCATGTCTCATACAATGTCTGACCATCATACTGCTTAAATGTGTTGATCTCACTTCTTTACTAAGCAGTCTTTGCTATAGGAAAATCTTTGGAAAGAAACTTTTGAGCTAGTTGCACCCAACTTGTATTTGAATTTGATGGAAGTGAGTTCAACCAACTCCTTGCCTTAGCCTTTAATGAAAATGGAAATAGGTGGAGATGAATAGCATCTTCAGACACTCCATTGCTCGTAAGAGTAGAACATATGTGCAAAAAATTCATGATGTGTTCGTGAGGATCTTCACTATATCTTCCTCCAAACTGATTGACTTGGACCATCTGTATAAGATCTGGTTTGAGCTTGAAGTTGTTGGCTTAGATTGCTGGCCATGCTATTGCTGGTATTATACCTCCAATGGATGGCACATCATAATCCCATAGAACTCTTCTCACTTCTTGACTATTGCCTCCAATAAATTCTACATGTTAATTATCTTTGTTCATGATTCTAAGCTGTTCTCCATGAACTCATCTTTCTCTCCAAATGCATTTGAGTGTTCTTTCGATCTCTGGATCAAATAGGAAAGCCAAATATAGGACTTCCTCTCCTAACATACACCAAAACAGCACAAGCAAGCGTTCTTCACAAGACTTCACAAGATAAATAATTATTTATGGCTTTTTTATCAACAAAATTCGGATCTAGACAGAGTATAAATAACATTGAAATAGCATTACTAACTTCTAAAACATAAGGAACAAACAAGGCACTACAAAGACACAACATACACACTGTGATTCATCTCACTTAAAATGAGATGCACACTAGAAAAGATAAGCACAAAGAAAAAAAATACAATACTTAACATAACACGATACAAACAAACTAAAAGGCCTATTTTCAAAGTTAAACCACAAATCTAATATTAGTACCATAGCTCCTCAGCAACAGCACCAAAAATTGATACGTTTTTTGTTAAAGACTACTTTTAGAGCCTAAAAACTACTGGCTAGTGCACCAAGTGCGTATGCAATAATAAAAATTAATGAGTACCAGGTCGAATCTACAGGCAGCCAAACGAATAACTAATAGATTATAGTGATTCTACTCTAAGCTAAGCAATTGAAATAGAGTTTTAAGATTTCTAAAGTACTTGAAACTATCACTACAAATTATTACTATTTTAACACTAAAAACTAAACTAATACCAAAACTATGTTTAGAAACTCCTTCAGTAAAATAAGTGTGGGATTATTTAATGGTTTTGGTTAGGATTTCCATTTATTGCTTTGTAATTATAATCGGCTTTGTTCATTTGGATTTTGATTAAACTCATAAGAACTTGCTTCCCTTCCAAATTTTAAGATTTTAACTATAACATGGATATCCCTCTCAAGTAACCCATTTATAATCATTAGTTAAATAACACAATCCTCTCATAAGCCATGTTATTCTAGTTGAATTTATGATTCAAGCACGTGTTTGTGTCAATAAACTATAATTTCAACCACATTAAGAACGTGAGTTCTAGAACTTCAGCGAAACAACCCATGTTCATGTTAGTTTCTAAGTTGTATTTTCTATTTCAATTAGATCATCAAATCCTTCTCGAGTATCTCAAATCCTAATTTATAAGAGGATTCATAGACAAACTTTATTCTTATGAACCATTGAAGTAAAAATAACCAAAGTTTCAAATCAAAAAGACCCATCATAAATTACTAATCAACTACTCAAGAAATCCATTAATACATCACATAATCCCTCTAAATAAAACTAGCTCATACTGAAAAGTGGTATTTCATTAATGGAAATATTATGAGTGTAATCCATAGCAATAGAAAATGGAGAAACTATACTTGAAATATAAGGAATTTCTTCCTAATATGATTCTAGATCCACTCCATCGAGAATATTCCTATTGAACCATGCCAGAGGGTGAGGTGAAGTGAGGTTGAGGTCAAGGGAGTGTGGTCAAGGTTGGTAAGTGGGGTAATATGAGGTGGAAGGGATGATGGATGATAGAGCAAGTGAATGATAGAATGGAAGAATGACCGACCCCTAAAATGAAGATGAAAATGATATATATAGGGTATGTAAAATGTGCAGAAAATGAGGAGATGATAAGAAATTATGGATAGATGTACGGAGTTATGATGATATGGGATTGGTTGTATGGTGATGTGACGTGTGTGAGTAATGGTAGTTATAGAGTTTGTATATTCTTAGTGAAGTGGATCCCTAAAATCTGCAAAATATATATATATATATATATATATGCATAGAAAACATTCCAAGAACAAAAGTGAGCTTTTAGTAATTTAGCTCACAAACAAAAAATGAAATAAAATAAGCTTGAGTTGTTGCTTCTTCAGGCGTGTCACTATTGCTATGGGTCTCGGTCACTACTTGTTGTGGATTGATCAGTCATGATGACAAGATGTCACAGCTGCTTGATGAAAGATTGATGTGGCTCGGGTCTGCTATTCGTGATGCTGCTACTTGAGGACTCGGTGTGGCTGTATTGTGTGCTTGGGTGTATCCCATGGTTGGTCAGTGCTGACTTGAAGTGCAGCTCAACTAGTGCCCCAGTAGCAGCTCTGTTTCAGTCATCACTACTCAGAGATCAGGTCCGGATGACTAGGTAGCTCAGCTGATGGAAGGAGCTCTACTTGCTTGGGTGAGCAGTGGATGTAGCATTCCTAGTTGGCACTCTAGGCGTTACTGTAGATCAGGTCATGTAGCGTTTTTGGTAGAGTTCTGTTGATTGTATGGTTTATAGGAGCTGTTCAATGAACTTGGAGATCGGCAAACCAGGCATGGTTGGTGCTCAAGTTATAAAGCCCAATTCTAGCTAGAGGCTTGGATCTGTTGTGCCCTACTTGGTCGATGAATGTTATGAAGCAGCTCCAATGGTAGCTAGTCAGTGTAACGTGACGTGATCCTTCGCTGGTGCTTGCTTGCTCGCAGGTTGGATCGACATGGTACAAGGAAGAGCTCGGCTGCTGTGCTGAAATCGCTGTCGATGCTGTTATGTCAGGTTAAGTCAAGAAGCAACTCGGTATGGAAGTGTATTGCTTGGGCAATCACTGTCGCTCTCAAATCAAGTTGGATCAGCTTGGGGCTGCATGCTAGCTTAGATCCAATAGGACAACATTGTCGTGATGGAGCTGCTGATGGAGCGCTTCGGTTTTTGCTCACATTGATGTTGGCTTGTGCTGCTGCATTATCTTTGCTGCTCAAAATCCGTCATCGTGAGCGCTCCAGTTATAGATGTGATTGCTTGATTGGTTCATGAATCTTGGCCGTTGCTAGAGTTCTTGCGTTGCTTCTGTTAAGTTGATGTAGCTTTGCTGCAGAAGATGGCAGCTCCGTTGTGTGCTTTAGTTAGCTCGACTTTGCTACAAATTCTGCACACAACTTAGAAAGTTAATATATCAACCATGCTTATAATGCACAGAAATTGACTAAAACTCCAATCATTTGATCTATTTTCTCAATTTTCTTTTTTTGCACTTGATTCGAGAATGTACAGTTCACTATCTTTTAAGTAAAAGCTGTTAAAGCTCAAGAAGTGTTCTTATTTGCATGAATTTAGTAGAGATAAATGTGTGATTTTACACATTTATCGACAGCCTATTCTAAATGCAAATGCAACAACCAATAATTTAATTTAAGTATAGCAAAACAATAATGATACACTCATTCTTTGACAACACGTTAGGAACCTAGAGGTCTTGAGTAACCGTAAGGGTTGATATAGATAACCTGAATATCTATATTTCTTATTTTTATATCAAGTAATATCCTATTACCGGAGTCACATTTGTTACCTATCTTTACCTATCATAGTTGATAATATAATGCAACTTAATCGGTCCTGTTAAGCTTTCCAACCAACCAAGTTTCACCATAAAGGAGAGGGGGGAAAAAAAAAAAAAACAAAGCCATCGGTTGCCTCCTTGAATTGATACTACCAACATGCACAAAAATTGTTTTTTTCCTGTTTTTGTTGTTTCATATTCTAATCCAATTTTAATCCATTCTCAAGCATTCTTTCATCATCAAAACATATTTTCATTATATATTTTCACCTAGTTGTTTTTTAGATTTAATTTTTTAATTTATAACACCCAATAATTCATTAAAACATCATTTATTTATTGATTACATAAAGCTCCAACCATATTTCCATGTTCTTCATGCCTTCATGTATTCATGTTTGTTCAACATTAAAATCATTATCTTAAACTTATTTTCAACATTCAATCCTTGATCTACACTCTAAACACATATAAAACACAATTAAACATTGAAATCACAATAAACATTAGTTGAAGTCATCATTACTCACCTAAAAGTAACAATCAAACAAGAAATTAATTACTACTACTTCCTCTCTTAACTTGCAAGTTGTGGAAAAAGTAACAATCAAACAAGAAATTAATTACTACTACTTCCACTCTTGGCATGCAAATTATGGAAGCTTCTATTATTTCTTAACCCCTCTTGTCCTTAAATTCCTATTTTCCCTTGTTTTGTTGTTAAATTGATGTACAATTCTAGAGAGACAGATTTAGATTTGAGTTTTTTAGAGAGAGAAAGGAAGCTTGTAGAAGAGGATTGATAGTGAGAGAAATAACTTATGGAAGAAGATTTGTGGATGGTGACTTATGAGAGAAAGGGTTTTTAGTTTTTATTGAAGATAAAGAATGAGAAAGGAGAGAGAAAATCAGTCTTATATATATATATGTGTGTGTGTGTGTGTGTGGTGTTAGAAGGGTTTCTAAACGTAGAATATACTTTGAGAGGAGTAAAAACATGCATGCACTTATTTATTACACATATTACATGTGTTATTATTTATTTAATTTCCCTTCTAATTGAGTTAACAAAACTTATAATCCATTTGATTTTATCTAATTATTGTTATTATCACCTAAATAATTTGATCACTTATAATTAAGTAAATTGATGTTTATTAATTAAATAATTTATTGATACAAATTTGATAATTATAATTAAATAACTTGTTATTTAATCTAACAACTTATCTAAAATTAAAAGTTCAAAAATTTCCTATATTTTTCTCATATAAATTCTTATTATTTAATTAAATTTTAGGGAAATTAGGAATATTTCACTATAGGATAGCGAGTCGGGTTTGGATTTTATATGATTTGTTCCTAACCCGCCTTGGTTATAGAGGGTAATTGATTGCATCAATTTTAGAATATAGAGAACTTTTATGGTCCAGTCATAAGACCATCTCACCCTAAAGATTAATATAAGATGAATTCCATAATTCTAGTATTAAATTGATTACAAAAATGAATGTATATAGTAAAATGAATATAAGGGTTTGATTAGAAAAGGGTACAGAGAGAGAGTAATCAATTGCATTGATTTTAGAATATAAAGACCGATCATAAGACAATTTTGTTATAATACTAATATTAAATTGATTATATAAGATTAATGTAAAATGAATTCTATAATACTAGTATTAAATTGATCACAAAAGACTAATTAATGCAGATAAAAAAAAGAATAAGGAAGACATGGAAAATTTTTATTTTATTAGGATAGATATGACTTTATTATTATATTTTATTTTATTAGATTTGATTTTATCATTTTTAAGATTTGATATGATTAGTATGATATCAAATTTTTTAATTAATTCAAATATTATTTTATCCTGTGCATAGGCAAATCTTATAATAGAGTAAAAAACCTACGTACTATTTCTTAAAGAAAATTACCCATATATAAGTAAAATCAAAATAATTACCAAAATCTCATACTTATATCGCGTCTATAAATCAAAATATTAAAATTTGCACACAGATCGCGCTTGAAAATCGCGATTTAATATTTGGGTACCACACCTATATCTCGTTTGATAGACAAGATATAGTATTTTTCAAACAAATTGCAATTTAAAGTTGTGGGTACAAATTCATCTTTATGTCCCTCTCTGACGCCACCTCAGAAACACCTAAAATCCTCACCTAGCTAATTTAGAAATTATTTAGTTGAATAATATAATAGATATTTAAGTTAATTTTGAATTTAGATTCAATAGTTTAAATGAATAAAAGAATTTAACAATATGATATGATTAGACAATCAAATATAATTAAATTAGTACATAAATTAAGTTATAATTGAGATTTCAAATTATTCCTTTCAAATTTTCTAATTGTTTCATTGTCCATTTCTACAAATGAAAGTTCATAATCTCTTCATATTATTTTCAATTAAAACCTCTTTTCTTCAATTACAATCCTTTAAACCTTTAAACATGTAATTTAAATGTTTGGTAAACCTTTAAACCCTTGAACTTCTGTTTAAATTTCATTTCCGAAATCCTTATAATTTTTGAAATCATCTACTTATTTATAAACACCAGTTTCTAAGCTTAGACCCAAATTGAATATCAATTTTATCAAACTAATTTTCAAAGTTAGATTTCTAGTTCAAGATATTAATTTCTAATATATAGATCCTTAAATTATTTTCTTATTATTTTCATAACTAAAGATAATCATCTGAAAAGTTTAAACCCTAATCCATTACCAATAAATATTCTCTAAAATATCTTGAAAAACTCTAACCTTTCCTTTTCTTTTTTTTTCCTTCTCTTTTCTCCTACATTTTCCTCTTCTTCTCTCCTTCCTTTCTTTCTCTTTTCTTTCTTAAAACCAACCCTAAATCTCTATTCAATAAGATCATAGGAAGAATTGAAGATAAAAAACAAGATAGAAGTTGGGAGCTTAGTTAGAAGTAGCTTCATCAACCAAGGAAAAGTAGAAGTAGAGAGGATCAAGCAACCTATGCATGCTAAACGTGTAAGTTAGCTATTTTTTTTATTGATTGTTGTTTATGTGTGTAAATGTTGAAATAAAACTATGTAGATGTAGAATTTATGATAAAATTAATAGATTAAAGATACATGAACATATTTACTAAAACTTAGATGTGTATAAACATGTATACTCCAAGTGTTTGATGAAATGATTTAAGAAAATATGATGTAGAAAAATGTATAAAAGTGTCTATAAGTTAAGATTATAGATGGGTATGTTGATGATAAGATGTTTTTGTTGATATATGTTGAAAACAAATAGTTAGAATTAGAGTAAAAGACAAAGCGAAAATGTAACTTGATCCCCCTGTGCATCACGAGCTTGATACAAGAGGAAAGAAAGAATCAAGGGTGATTATAGGCATGACAAAGACTGTGATATACTCTGATAAAAAAATAAAGCATGATAACGGGTGTGATATTGCTCGTGATCCACATCACGGCTGTGATTGAGGGCGTGATCCTTGATCTCGAGCTTGGTGATCACTGGCCCAAGTCATAGCATGATCTGTCCCTTAGCACTGTTTATGAAAAAAATAAAAAAAGAGAGAGAGAGAAAGATGAAATAAAATAGATGAATGATAGTTAAATTGTTATAATAGTTAATATATATAATTAAGAGTGGGTTAAAAGAATTTATAGATTAATAATTAATGGTATTAACAAAAAAGTCAAATTATAAATGAATTTGATAACTAATCTAGGTTCAATATATAGATTTTGAACATGAAGTGAACTAGCTAACAAATTTTACTTTAAATATGAATCTTAGATACAAAATGAACTTAATTAGTAAATCTAGGATCAACACGACTTAATGTGTTACAATAAATTAGATTGACTAAGTCTAATCAACTTGGTTAAGATTAAGTTAATATAAGCTTAATAAATTATAATTGACTTATATTAATGTGTAGGCTTAAACCATAAGTAGCATAGGGAATATGTTCTTTCAAATGTTTGTTTGTTAAGAAATATGAATATTTGAAAAATGAATAATACGATGATGTTTTTGTAATAAATATATATATAAACAAAGAGAAAAAAATACTATGATAGATAATGGAGAACTATCCGTATCTTGGCGGGACGATTATTACAACCATGGTGAAGTTCCTACTTCATGTTTGATCAAATAAGGTTTTAGAATAATTTTGGTTTAAATGGATAATTAAATTAAATGCTCATATGAGTTTAACTCTTGATCAGATATGGACATATGATATATCTTTTGAGATGATTTCTAAGTTTCTGATTGGATTTCAATTCAATAAGGTACGCATTGAAGTGCTTGTTGTTTATTAAGATAAGCATTTCTAGTGAAATAAAATTTAAAGATGGCTAAAATAAATGAATGTTGATTATGCTTGTATCGTTTAATCTGGTTTAGGGAGTGATAACCTTGTCCAGAACTAGACATGGTAGTTTAGGCGCTTAGACTATCCCCCATAATGATGCAATGACATTTATAAGTGGATCGACAGGTAGCTGATGGGGTAAATGGTATCAGCGTAATGTTTACTTAAGCTTGGAGTGAAGTAACATGACTTAATTCACATTTATGGGTACAACTGAACTAAATGATGTTATGGACTGAGATTGAGTAAAGAGCAAGTAACGGCTATGAACCCTAGATGAGGTTATTTTTTCTTTCTTGGTTAAATATAGGAGATATAGGTATTCGAGCTACCTATATTAATCTCCTGAGCAATTGCTATTACTTAAGACCCCTAGGTTTCCAAAGATTGTTCCGAAGTATGAGTACTTCAGTGTTGAATTGTTTACTTTAATTTAAAGATAATAAACTGTTGTTGTTGCATTGCATTTAGCTTAAGCTTGTGTGTCATTTTGTATGTGCTTGTGTTATGGTGTACTGGGCTTTAGCTCCTTGTTGTCTTCTTTCCAAGTGTTGATCAATTGGTTACGATGATGATGATGTTTGGCTCGAGTATGGTTTAAAGCGTAGAAGGTTTTGTTAAAGAACATGATGAGTTAGGATTGTTGACTTTTGTTTTATCTTGTTTTGCTTTTGTATAAAGAGTTGGATTTATCTTTTGAAATTGTATTTTTCTTTAAAGGCTTGATTGAGAAGCCCATGTTTTAAGCTTTTAAAGCTTTGTTTTTCAGAAAGTTGATCTATTTTTGTAGGAGTATGTTTTTATTTAGATTGTTTTCCCATAACAAATCCGATTGTCTTGGGAATCTAACTAAATGATTTATGAATTTAAAACCGGCTAGCAATGTTCGACATAAACATCTTCTTTTAAGAAAACTTGTACGTGTAATACATAAGATATTATACGTGGTTGTATACACCTTGATTAAATTTTGGGCATTACAACCTCTCTCTTTCCCTTTTTTCACTTTCTTTCTGTCTCACCTCTTTTTTATTTTTTTGTTTCTCTCTCTTTCTCTCTCTCTCCCCTCCCTCCAACTCCTCTCCCTCTCTCTTCTCTTTTCTTCTTTCCTTTTCTCTCCTCTTTGTTTTCTTTTTCGTTTTTTTTATATATTCATTGCTTTTCTCTTTTCCATTTTAGATTTGTTTCATTTTAATGTTTACATGTTTAACGCATCTATTAAATGTGATATCCATATGGATATACATATGACCCTAAAGAGAAAATTATTTCTCCTATAATATGCATTATGATGAGTGATTAAGATTTTGAATAAGACAAAAAAAAAATATTCTTTCTAAGGTGTGATACCTTTCTTCTCATTGATGGTGTAAGATCATAATGAAATTTTATCATGTGGTGTGAAGTCATACAATTCAACTGTGGTATAAGGCCCATCATAGCAAATATTTGTTGGTAGTGCGGGGCTACCAAATAATTTTCTCATTATATTTAATATAAAATGAATATTAAAATTTGATCATTGTTGGAATTAATTTAACTTGTTCAATGATTAGAGTTTTATTAGTGTTGGAATGGATTTAAGCTATATATTAAGAATGTAACTATAGAATTTTCCTAAAATATGAAATGTGCAAGTTACTAAAAGTCGGGGAAATAAAGAGGAGAAAAAAAGAAAAGAAAAGACATAAATGCATATAATGTCAATCATTATTGCTTCACAAAAAAGCTGTTAAATTAGAAATATAAATGAGATAATAAATATGGTGTAAATAAAAAGAAAAGAGAGATACTTATGAATATTACCACCATACCCTTCATATTATTAAGCTAATAACATATGTTTTAATAAGCTTGTATTGTTTTTGGGGATATATGATTAAAAAAAGAAAAAGACACTAAATCCTTTAGCCACTTAAATAATATAGACAAGTGAATAAATATTATTTTTAGAAGTACAATAGAAAAAAAAAGCCAAACAAATTATTTTTGGAGTCTAATTAATAGAAGTACTTCCCTTAATATTATAGAAACAATAATAAGATATAGGTGTGTTTATCACATATAAAATTCATTTGTCTACATGCAATATGCATAACGTATATCTAATTGTTCATAGATTTCAATTTTATTACATTAAATCTATTTTCAGTTTCCTTTCCACTTTGTATACTTGGTGTTTTAATTTTTTTTTTTAGTTTATTTACATTTTAAATAAGATAAGAAATATGTGAAAAAGTTCTGAGTTAAAGGAATGAAAAGAGAGATGGATTTTCGGCTTTTTGTTTTTTGTTTTTTTACCCCATGTGTTCCACTTGTTTATTTTTGATGTCTCATAAAAGTTTTCTCTCTTTTTTTTTTAATTCTCTCAATTTTTTTTCTTAATTTTATTTAACTTCCAAATTAACGGTTGGGATTAGTTAAATTCAGTATCTTAAGATCCCATCTTCTCTCTTTTAGTATCATCCGTTACTTACACATTTAAGAGAGTGCATAGAGCAAAATAAAGGGAAAATAAATGGTGAGAATCCATTTGCAAAGCAATTGAAAACGTACAAAATGCCAAATACCATTCTACCATCCCTTTGAACGGTGCATTCACTCATAATTATTTAATCATTAAAATAAATATAATAAAAATTATTTTAATTATTTAATTAGGTTGGATACGATGTGAGCCGTTGGATAATAACAAGACTGGTATCGTTAAAATTAATAATGGGATTTCTAAAAACCAATATGTTAATATGGAAAATAACATAAAAAGATTAAAGAAAAAAAACAAGTATGATTTACTTAATTTACTCTTACATATGATGTGCTTATCATACTAGCTGTCACTAGACGTCGATACGATTCGAGTCGGCTCCACACTCTAACCTAACCGCCAGAGCTGGGGGCGGTTCACGGTTTGGCGGTTCTGGTTCCGGTTCCGGTTGCGGTTCCATGCGAACCGTGAATCATTTTTTTTATAAATTAATCGAAAAATGAAAAAAAACCCTAAAATCAATTTATTGTGTTAAGATTAAATTGGATATGCATTTTCTAATTGTAATTGAGTGTGTCTGTATACTGTTAATATCCAAAGATGACACTATTTACTCACAAGAATGAAAATTAATAGCAAAAGTCCATGATACTAAAAAAGAGGTATGCATGCTGATTCAAAGTCATTTTTTTTTCCTTATTGCAAACTCAAAATCTCTTATAGTAGCAGTCCGCTATAAATAATTAGAATTATTCTAATGAAGTTACTCTTGTAAAGTCAATATTTAACATAAAGATTTAGGTATTATGATTCTCTTATTAAGATTTAAAGAATATTGGTAAAAGTAATCAATATGGATGTTGTAATTGTAACTTTCCTTCAATTTTTTTGAAAGCAATTCAGACCTTTTCCTTATTTCGCATCAGAATTATAAAATTTATTTTATTTTTCTTTCTGTTTGTTCCCGACCTGATAAAACCGTCGATTCGTTGTGGAGGAACCGGCGGGTCCTCCGGTGATTCTTAACCATCCCCCAAGGGGCGGTTCCCAAGTATGGAACCACCGGGGACGGTTCGCAGTTAGAACCACACCGTGATGACCTCTAACTGTCACTATATTTTAAACTCCTAGGATTTCAAGTGATTGATGATTTTATTAGCGGGTTCCTTAATACACAAAGACGTGAAGCTAAGGCATTTTTTTCTCCTATACAAGATGGATTATCTTACCTATTTTGAGAAAAAATATTTATGTATAAGAAAACTAAAAATACAAAAAATATCAATTTAAGTTATTCTTTTTACATTATTGAAGCATCCACTAACATATAAAAGACCAATTGTACATTTCATGGTAAAAATGAATAAAATATAATAAAATCGTAGTTTCTAAGGAATGATAGACAACTGAGATATTACAAATATATTTAAAATTACCGATATACCCTTACCCAATGCATGGTTTCTGCTAAAATGCTGGAGTCACATGATATAATATATAAATATGTAAAAAAAAAAAAGAAAGAAAGAACTATTTCTTTGATTCTGAAAAGGAAGTCCAAGCCATCAATTTGTAGCAATGGAAATTTCGCCAATAGGTCGCTTTCTTATTTTAAGTGATTTCAATTTAGAATTAAAATATAATGTTTTTGCTTATGTAGCTTTGTAGAAGAGAAACAGGTTTTTTTTTTTTTTTTCCCCAAATCCTTATAAAATAAACCAAATGTACGTTAGATTATTGCCTTATTTTTGAATTTTTCTTGATCCCCAACATTCCTTCATTTATTCTACTTGCGAGACTGTTCTAGATGCCACCAGTAGATGCTGCAACGATAATATGTAATATAATAACACAATTTGAATAAGATGAAGATACAATTGATTTATTAACATATTTCACTTTATTCAATTCCCTAATCACTTTAATTATTAAGTATACAAAAATACTTCATTCCTTCTTTTACTTAAAGAGGAAAAAAAAAAAAAAAAGGCAATACTTTAAAACTCTGAACATTTTACATATTTCCTTGAAAACATGAAGACTAGAATGAAAAAGGTATTTTGGCTGAAACGATTCACAAAAAAGTTAAATAATACAAATGTTACAAACGCTAATATAGGTTATATGAAGGTTAATAGAAGGAAGGGATTAACTTTATAATTTAGAATACAAAATTTAATGTAAATAAAATCAACCATTATTATAATTAGTGATAATAGCAACACATAAATGTAATAATAATGGTAAAATATCTAGAAATGCCATGTATAGAAGTAGCCATTTCCAACATTGATGTTAATTGAGATTTATAACTCCAATGACATAACACAAAATCTTGCGTTTTAATATTAAAATAGGAAATCATATGAATTATTAATATTATAAAAAGGGTGGTTTCGAAAAAAAAAAAAAGAAAAGAAACATATGCTTGCTTGGGCTTGCTTATGCTTAAACAATATAGATAAAGAAGGTGAACATAATCAATAATACCTATTTTCAAATGAGAATTTCTATAATTCCATCATGTATCATTGGTCCATAATATTAATATTAAGTTAATTATAAAAGATTAATGATTATACAGACCGATCATGTTAAAAATGGATGGGAGTATAAAATATTTTCATTTTTGGATATATATTTTATGGATTTATCAACACATAGAATTTTAGGTACAAAACCAAGGAAAATAGTCTCATTTTTTGCATATGCTTATCCTATTAAATTTCTTCACATCATCTGCAAGGAAAGCAAAACAAATTAACAGAGTTTCCATGGATAATATACTAACAGGACCCGCCATGAGTGCATTCCTTTTATGCACAAAGCGTTACGGCTGATATTAGTCACCAATCACAGCATTCTCATAAAATATATATAAGATGAAACAAGAATCTGTTAATAACATTGTCTTCTAATCTTGTTTATTCAGCTACCATTGAACATGAGGCCACTTTCTCTTCGCAGCTTTTCTTTTCCCATCCTCTTTTCACTATGTTTCTTTCACTATATAATCGCAGGTGACATCGAACAAAATTTTCTTTTCAAGAATTACCGCACGCACATCATCAATGAAATGCCCAGTGATTCCCCACCACTGTTGGTCCATTGCAAGTCAGGGGATCATGACCTTGGTTTGAAGTCCTTGCTTCGGCCTGATAAAGATGAATATCTCATTGATACTAAAATAAACTATTTCAGGACCACCTTGTATTTCTGTTCCATGCGATGGGGTTCCAGATTCACATACATTGACGCGTTCAAGGCAACCAGAGATGAATAGGTGTAGAAAAGGGGATTGCTTTTGGTCTGTCAGGGATGATGGATTCTACCATAGCACTGACGTGATCAACTGGGATAGAGAGTATACTTGGTGATAAACTGGGAAAATTCTATGTTGGGATTTTTCAATAAAGACTATCTTCTGTGCGTTGTAATTTGAATCTTGTGTAATAATTGTGTTGAGACCAATTTTATGTCATGAAATCTGCATCTTAAACTATTTTTGTGCATACTTAAATCAGAATTCTTTTTTTTTTTTTGGCCAAACTTAAATCAGAATTCATATTACATACTTTATGAAATAAGAAATCTTCATTTTTCAAAAAGAGGGAATCATAAGAAGTTTCAACTAATTTATTTGCTTGGTTTAAGATTATTTCTTTTGTTTTATACGTTCTTTTTTTCTAAGAGTACACCATGGGAATTTTATTTACTTATCTGTTGATTTTTCGATTTGTATTTTCGGATTCTGAATCACAAATGATGGTTACCTATTCATCTAGCACATTGATAGAGAACCACTCCAATTAAAGTTCACAACTAGATGCTCTCCTTTTGATAGGAAAGAAATAAAATCACAATCTATGTAGTCAAGAAGTTGAAATTGAAAAGGGGGGCAAACTAACATTTCATGCAAATAGAGAGGTGCTAGGATGCTTGAAGAAGAAGGAACACACACACTAGGAAAAATAAATCGGGTAATTTGTCGCACAAGATCATCGATAAGTTTTGATATAACATTGTTTTAGGTTGGAGCCGGGCACGAGCAGGTGAGGAGGGCTTGATCTATAAATAGGTTTGTGAGTTGTGATATCAAATAAGCATTAATGGGTAGGCATCAAGCCCCCTTAAATATTTATTGCATGCTTTAGATTTTTTTTTTTTTGCCATCATTAAATATCAATATTGTTACAGCTTGGGTTCACCCAAATACTAAGGGTCAAGGTTGAACTGGGATCACTAAAATTGAAATTTTAATTATATCCTAATTATAAGAAAACAAATAAATAAAATATACATCAATATCATTATATTTATATGTAAAAACTAGTTTACAAGTCTCTTGAAATATTAATTTATTCCTTTAAATACTAAGTTTTCATTTTTGCTTTTTTTTAAAATAAATATTCATCTCTTTTGAAAAAAAATTACAAATCTAAATTTACCCTTTTAAAATATATATAAGTAAATAAATAATTCTATTTGAAAGAGTCTTTTATGGTTGATCAAGTCTCATTCCTTATTCTCCAAACGTTATAATAAACTAACAAAAAAAAAAAAACATAATTCTATCAAAATGGTACACCTACATAAATTTACATTTATTTTAACTAAAAACTATTACAAAAATGTAAACCAGTATAATTGGTGAAATTTTATGAGTTTACAAACATCAAACTATTCAAGTTTTGCGGAAAAATGTGATTTTTTTTTGTTTTATTTATTCTTTTTTAACTAAGGCACAAGCTGGCGGTTGGCATGATTAAAGGAAGTGGAACGTTACTACGACCTACTTTTGCAGAAAAGGACAATTAAATTTCTACCTCGTCGTCCGCAGGGGCCATCGAAAGCCTGCTTCTTTTAAAATGAGACTGGAAACAACAGGAGGATGTTATAGGATACCCAATTTATCCTATCCACTAAAAATCTGAAAGGATTTTGGATGGGTTCAGTGAAAATTTTGTAATCCCTAAACTTTAGAGATGAGAAACCCAATCCGATAAATTATAATAAAATGTAAAATAAATAATTATAAAAAATTCGATTCAAATTAAAAAAAAAGAAGTTATATGAAGCAAAATCTTTTAAGAATTAGGTTTAGTAGAATACAATTGTATAGATTATTTATTGTAGACACTCCCAAACCCCCTTCCCCCTCCCCCAAAAAAAAAAAAAAAAAAACCAAATTAGATCGAGAATTGGATTTTAGCCTATGCCAGTTAATGATTGGTTTTTCCTCACCTGAAAGAATGATAAGAAATCTAAATTGCACATGTGATTTGACAAATTAACAGAATTGTATTAAAAATAGGCCGAATTTATCATATTAGCCATTTTTCTAACACAATACAGTTTATCCAATTTTACAATTACGTGAAATTGACAATTTCAAATAAGAGGGGATCCAAAGTGAACCTCAATTGCATTCAAATCAATTATTTTACAAACATTTAATGTTTAAGGATAAACTAGACTTTGAACATTGTTTTTGGGGCCTAGCTTAGTTAGCTCAACTTTCTATTCATAAAATAATACACAATTTTAGAATATTACAATTTTAAACTGAATCTTTATCTGATTTAAAATGGTTATTTTATGAATCATTGAAGTTATGAGCTTAACTAGATAAAACCAGACTTACGATTTTGCCATTTTAAAAAAAATATCCTTGCAATTTAGTTACATCATTATATATACATAAACATCATTTCTAATTCAAGTTAGGCATGGACCAATTTGGACCTCAATTGGGAATTGGACTTGAATGGGCCTATGGAGGATAAAAGGGATTTAAATCCCTAGAGGAACGAGTCAAAAAGGCCACTATAGTGGCTAAAGCATGTAGGAATGCAACCAGGTCGGTTATTACAGGATACCTGACTCGCCTGCCCTACTCAAAATCCTATAGGGTATGACCCTATAGGATTGCGGGTTAGGTTTAGGAAATAATAGGTTGACCCTATAGGGTTTCGAAGTGGGTTTGGATCAATGAAAATACCCGATGGGTAATCCGAACCCATCAATTATGTACAATTTAATATAATAAAATAATAAAAGAAAAGCAAATTTCAAAACTGAGTAGACTAAGTCGATTCTATCTGTCCACACTCCAAAACAGTGAACACACTACACATACTTTTCATTTTCAAAGTTTTCAAAAACCCTTAAATCAAACTTTTCACTTTTCGAAGCAACATCCTTTACCGCCACTATCAATGTGTAGATCCTTCATCATCGCTGCAAATCCTAGTCCCTATTTGTTGCTCGTTGGTTGTCTCTCAAGTAACTCTGTCAATCATCGGCTATCACTCGACTTGCTCCATCGCTCGTAGCTCTTACTCAACTCATTCCATTGCTCATGGCTGTCGCTTGACTTACGCCGTCGCTCGTGGCTCTGCAACTACTAGTTACCACTTCGTGACCACCGCCACTCGCCACACCACCTACACCGACACCTATTTATTACGACTACCAACTATCATTTCGTGACCACTACCACTTGTCATCACTACCCACACTAACACCTACCTACAACTCTGGCTTCCTTATCACTTAACTACCAATGAAAGACAATTGTGAGCTAAATGTAACTTTGAGGGTTTAGTCTCTTCCTTTTCCGAATATCATGTTGGAGGTTGAGACTTAAGGTTTGTTTTTGAAATTTTTGTAGCCAGTAATAATCTGTCTTGCCACCAGCACACTGCCAGTGCCAATCCCAGTTCGGCGCACCACTGCTTGACCATCTACCCTATTGGCTGTTTGTGTTCTTTTTTTTTATTATCTTTTTTCCTTTAATGGAAGAAATGTGTCAACCCTGTTTGTGTTCCTTTTCTTTGTTTTGTTTTGTTTTTTTCTTTTAATGGAAGAGATATAGAATAGCATCAGTTGTAGCCTAAATTTTTGTTTGATTCCACATTTCCACTGCTTGTTAATTTTGCTTGTTTAAAATTGATATTTATTAAAATTAAAATTTGCATTTGTCTATTCGAGTATTGTGTTTGTTGAGAATTTTATAGATTTATGTAGAAACGAAAATTAAAAGTTCATATGAGATTCAAATGTTGAAGTTGGTTTGTTAATTTAATTGAGAATTGTACCAAAATGTTTTATAGAAATTATGTTATTGCAATTATTGAAATCAATAATTATTAATTTCTGGTGTTGTTTTGTATGAGTTAGTTGTTTTAGTTTTGTTTTTATTAATACTTTCTCATTAATAGTGTTGGTTTGGTGTTATTATGGAAATTGTATGTGATGTTCTAGAATTATTCAATTAAATCTTAGGGATTGTTTTTATTAATACTATATTTCAGGTGGTGATTGTTTGAACATTAATAATGGATGAAATGGAGATGATTATGGAAGAAAATGTCCATGAGGACCATGATCTTAGGGATGCAAACAATCCGTTTCTAGCAGTAACTGCTAGAAAAACCAACATCTACCTTGGGTTCTCATATAGCAAGCATAGTCAATCAAATGGATAATCCTAATAAGCATAAATGTACTTCTACCATGTGGAATGAGATGGTTAAAAAAATAATCAATGGGGTAGAACATGTTTGTAACTATTGTGAGGGAAAGTAAAATGTAGAAAGAAAAAATAGTATAATGCACTTGCATAACCATTTGTCTAGATGCACAAAAAGAAAATCTCAACAAGGCATAAGGCAATGTGTTTGGTCTACGGAGCAAAAGGAGAGTAAGAGTGGGAATAGCGTAATAGTGAAAAACTGGACACTTGATCAAAATATTGTTAGGCAATAGCTTGCCAAGGCTATTATTGTTCATGAGTACCCCATTTTAATTGTTGAACACGAGTACTTTAGAGAGTATGTGCATAGTATTCAACCCCTTGCTCAGCATATGAGTTGCACAACTATAAAGAAGGATATCTTGAAGATGTATGTCGAGGAAAAATCAAACTTGACAACAATGCTTAGAGGGCTTAAATACCGGGTGGCTGCAACAACTGATATGTAGACTTCAAATCAGAAAAAGGGATACATGACCATTACAGCTCATTTCATTTATAATAATTGGAAGCTCCACAATTGAATCCTAAAGTAAGTATTCTTATTAATGCAATTCTACTTTTGTAATATACAAATAAATAAATCATAGTGAAGGGTAGTAATGCAATATATTGTTGTTTAAGAAGGTAATTTTGTCTTGTAATAGTTGAAATTGAACCTAATGAAGTCGTTTGTGAAGGATTGGAAGTGGAAGATGAAAGCTGGATTTAGGCTACCAGCCTAGACAAAGAAGGCCATCGACCTTGGATCATGAGCCGCCGACGTAAGTCCGGTGTTGGGATGTAACATTCTGTCAAGGCAATATACACCGACTTAAGGCCGCCGGCGTAGAATCAAAGGCCACCGGCATATACGGTTTAAGCCGTCGGTTTAGCATCAGCTTATGATGCGAGTTTTGCTTCTTCATGTTTAAGTTGCCATCTTTGTTTCCAGCCTATGTCTTACGAAAGATAACCTTACTTCTTTGTGTGATGGGATTTCCCAATCCCTATATATTGCCCTAGGTCTTTTGTTCATTCTTCACATCTTCTCATAAGCGTAAACCCTAGGTAAGTGGGTTCTTTTCTAGTCTTTTCATCAATCTTTTGTTATGATCTCTCTAGTAAAGGTTGTTTCTTTGATTTGTGGAATCAAGTTAATGGAGATGATTTCGTTGGTGATCCAAACCCTAAGTTGTGATTGGTGATTCAGTTTCTACAATCAAGAAGGTGTGAGATTCAAAGCTTTGGGCAAGTATGAATTCATTCAATCTTTATGATTTTAAAGAAGAAATCTTTTCTGATAGTTGAATTATTGTTGATTAAGAATTTTAGGGTTTTGAGGAGTTTTAGAGAAATCTGCGTTTTGGGGTTTCATTGTTTGTTGATCCTAAAAGACAGGTGTCTAGATCTAATGTGGTAAATCTTATGCTTTAGATTGTGGATTTTAGGATAAGAGTTTAATTATGAACATGAAATTGAATTTTGATTTGATATATGTTGATGATCAGGATTCTGGCGAAATTAGGGTTTATAATCTTTTAGAAGGATTTGTTGATTTTGGAGTTTTGGAAGTGAAACAGATACGACTTTACCTTGCTTGCTATTTGTGCTTGTAGGGTTAAATAATAAATTGATTAAATCTTATATGGCATATGATTGAAAGTGTGTTGCTTATATTTGATTTTGGTTAATTAAGACCATGTAGAGTGTGATAATAATGAGGCGCCCTGATGATCCTTGTGTGTCATTGTCTTTAGTGGAGTTGCACTTAGAGATGGTTCTAGTAGATTAGGAGTTGTGCCAGCTTAATTATGGTACACAATGGTGGGTGAATCGTATTAAATACTAATATATTTATATAAAAGTGTTTTGTATAAAACTTGTTTTTATGGAGTTATGAGTTACTTCGAGTTTAGGACTAGTTGCAAATGGTTCTAAACTATATTAGTTATTGGCTAATCAAAGATAATAACTATGTTTACTACATTAGTTAATAGGGTCAATGTGATGTTGCGTGATATCTGTTCATGTGTATGTGTTTGTGGTTTGGAGTACTGAGCGTTTTCGCCTATTCCTTTATTTTACTAGTATAGATGAAGACGATATTATGTATGACTTATCTGGGTATGATCTATATGTTGATCATGAGGATGGCCATAGTGAACTTGACTATCCAATTGAGGACCAGTAGACATTGGACATTGGAAATAGGAGAGAGATATTGAAGACTTTATGAAGTTTTATTTTTGAATGTTATCAATTATTGAATACTTTATGAGACTAGTTTATTAGGTTTCATTGGGTTTAATAATATATAATTTTGGATTCTAATAGTTCATGTTTTTCAAAGAGAAGGACGTGTGGTGAGTTGTGATGCCTTTAATTTAGGGCGTTACAACTTCTTTTAATAAAAAATTCGAGTTCTTTTTTTTTTTTTTTATATATGCAGTTTTATATACATGCCAGCTCCGTGCACAAATGAGGCTCTAACTCAATGCTTATTTGATTCATTGGTGAAGTGGAATCTGGATAAGAAATTATCTACAGTCACTATAGATAATTATTCGACTAATGATGCAATGATTGCAAATTTAACGTTGAAGGTAAGAATGGATGATTTATTCTTTGTGGTAAGGTATTGCATATGCGTTGTTATGCACATATTTTGAACTTGATTGTGAAGGAGGGTGTAGCTGTGATTAAAAGCTCAATAGTAAGGATCCGTGATAGTGTTCAATTTTGGTTTGCAATGCCATCATGGTTGATAAATTTGCTGAAGCGCGTAAGTAACTAGATGTTTCATACCGTATAAAACTTTGTTTAGATTGCAAAACCCAATGGAATTCTACTTATGACATGCTCCTCACTGTAATTAGATACAAAGAGGTGTTCTGTAGGGCACAATTAATGGATAGGCATTACAATGTCTGCCTTCAAATGATGATTGGCTGATGGTTGAGGAAATTTGTAGCAAGTTATCCATTTTTTATGAGCTAACTAATCTTTTCTTTGGCACTCGATATCCAACTGCAAACTATTTTTTTTTAAAAGTATATACAATAAGGAAAGCACTGGTTGGATGGAAGAGTTCTTTAGAAGCAAATATTAGTAGTAGATAAAATGTTTGAAAAGTTTTAAAAGTACTGGAGAGATGTGCACACCATTATGGTTACTTGCACTATTTTGGATCCACGCTCTAAGATTAAGGGTGTAGATTTTGTATTTTGTACTGTTTTTGGAGAGAATGTTGCTAGAGAATTACAAATTATCAAGAACACTTTTTGTGATTTGATTAAAGAATATCAGTCAAGACCTAAATCTCACAATGGTAGGAGTATCTCTAGTAGTTCTTCAATTCCTTTAGGAGATGGTAGTGCTATTGGTGTTACATTTTCAATTGATCCTACGATGGAGATAGACGAATTGGAATAATATTTGATGACTACTATCAATGATGATATTCAAGTTCATGTAACATCTAAGTTGGACCATTATTTAGACAAGCCTGCAATTCTTTGGCTGGCAAACTCTGAATTTGACATTCTTGGGTGGTGGAAATTTATGGAATGAAATATCCTACATTGTGGGAAATAACTAGAGATTTGTTGGCTATTCTTGTGTCTACAGTTGCTTTCGAATCTGATTCAAGTACTGGCGGACAGATAATTTCCTCCCATAAGAGCCGACTCAATCCAGATACAATAGAAGCATTGATGTGCACTTAGAGTTGGCTGCCAAGTTCTTCAATCAGTACGAGATTGTTTAATTTATTTATTGTTATAAATTGTTTTAACCTACATTTTTCTAATGTATTTCATGAAAATCATTTTTCCCCCTTTCTTCTTTTAATATTGTAGGTATGGAGATATATGAAGTTGAAGGTGAGGTTAAAGAGAATGAAATTCAAAATGACAAATGAAGATCATGATGGATGACACTATTATTTTCATCGTTTGTTTTGTGTTATAATTTGTTGAAGAAAGTGAAACTCTATTTTATTTACATCTTAGGTGATGTTTTGGCTAGGATTTAGTGTTAAGTAGGCTTTTTTATTATTTACTAGGAAATGACTTGGCTAAGGATTTACATCTTTTTTATTATCATTCCTTGAGTTATAAAAACAAAAACATACATTTTCTTATTATGACTTAAGAATTTTCCTTTCATATTTCAATAGTTATGGATGACTTACTATCCTTTAGTTGTAATGTAAAAGAAAAAGATTAAAAAAAAAAGAAAACAAAAGAAATAAATGGGTCAGTGGGGCGAGGCAGGTTAAGGTCAAAACCTATAGGAGCAAGTCTAGGTATTGAAAAAAAAAAAAAAAACCTATAGGGTCGTAGGTCGGGTCTGGGTAACCCTACAATGAACATTGGAGGGAGGGGGGGAGGGGGGTTTGAATTTTCTATGACCTGTCCCAAATTCTTCCCAGTTGCATCCCTAGAAGCATGCGATTTGCATGCAAATGTACATGGGTTCGGCCCAATGCATGGCGCTATGCGCCCTTTACATTTTTTAAGCCAACATGTGTGCCTTTCATGCATCATTGAGGAGTGTGCCACAGGCTCGGCACATGCCCTACCATCTTCTTCCCCCGACTGGTTTCAGCTTGATATGGGGGAGAACCATGTAAATGGACTTAAAAATTATATAAATAGTATTACTTAATTATATGGGCTTGACTCGCGAGTGATAGGACCCAGCGAACCTAGTTCCTTTATTGGGATGATCAAGAGAGTTTTAGCATGGTGGGCTTGGAATAGGGCTTGTTGGATTTGCCTATCTGTCATCCAACCTTTTTCAGTTTGGCTTATACACTAAAAGGGACTCATTTTAGCCGTCAACTATCAACGTGATCCAATGGATGACGTTAATGGCCAAGCTCTATAAATACCCCAAGTCTCTTCTCATTTAAAAAAGGAAGAAGAAATCAGATAGAAACATAGAGTAACTACTCAATTTCTGTTTTAAGAGGTTAAAACACTTGTTTATCATTACTTGTGGGGTTCGTTGCTCGATAGCTCTTCCACCTATCACAGGTACGTCTAAGACTGTTAATATTGCCTAGTCCTCCTCCTTATTCCACTTCTCTCTTGATCATCCTTGACGTATCATATGGTCAGAAATAATGAATGGAATGAACCTTATATATTATAATAGGCCCTTTTAGTAGTTAGATACATTAGTAGTAGCTATTAAGATGTAAGAAATATGTAAGTATATGAAAAATATTTGCTATGTGACTAACATGATGAGTTGGTATATACCTCCCATGGGTATAACAAAATAGGGACAGCAGTAACATATATTCTATTGCTTGTACAAAATACTTCAGCAAGTAATACAAAAAAAGATAATGTTATTGCCTAAGTTGCTTGCATTCGAGCAATTATTTACACAATTCATTACATAATTCTTCCATCATCTATTACATCAATACATTCATCTTCCCTTACATCCATTTTTCTGTCTTCATTGTACATTGCCATTCTAGTTTAGTATGTAAGAAACCTCTTCTTTCAATCTTACTACCCCTCTTGTTGCATCCACCATTGTAGGTATCATCAAGAAAATCAACGAGAAGCACCAATTAATAGGCCTAAACCAGTAGATAGGCCTAATATTCAATTCAAAAATTTCAAGTCCACTAAAAATAGCTCATCCCATACAATCTAACACTAACAATTCGAACAAAAACAACTCCTAGAATGGTCATATAACTACTTTGTACTAAAAGTGAACAAAGTAAAGTTCATAAATTCTAATTACAAGTATGCAAGAGAATACCATGTTTTAACGCTAGATCCAATTCCAAGATGATGTAGCCACTCGAACAGGTAAACTTTCTTGAATCTTCAATAGAAAAGATATTGAGTTGAGTTCATTGCTTTGCATATAACAGATCTAAAGTTATTGGATGTGTTTGAGAATCTGTAGTTCACGTTTTTGAATCTGTACTAACTAATTTTTGAAATTTGTAATGTGTGAGGTACAAGAATCACTTACTGGAATCGAGTTCCAGCAACTCCAAAATCTCAGGGATGAGACTTAAGTACCAGGGATGTTCCCCTTTTCTCTTCTGACTCCTTTTATATCTTGTTCGTTATGTTGCTGCTGTTAGCTTCTCATGAATCTGTTATTTTAGGTGTTATAGTTGATGTCTCTATTATGGCTTTCAATTGTATGCTGCTGGAGCAAAATCTGATTATGGTCAACTGGTATATTTTTCCAAATATGTGGGCTTCTTAATCGTCCTTCTACTTCTGCTATCCGATGTATCACTTTTGTGGACAGAAGCACTGCAACTGTCAAAAAATTTCACACCATCTGTCAAAAGAAATTGACTAGAAAACAACAGCAAGCTAGTTTCTGCATCGTGTGTCGATGCAGCAAAATTGAAAGAAGAGCGGCGATATAAAATTTCCTGCTGCGTTCTGCTCGATAATGAGACGACACGCATAGCACCGTATCAGCTAGAGGAAGGAGCTGAACATTGCGATGAACTTTGGACAGGACAAAACACACAAGCGCCGCCCGATTCCAAATTTTTTTCAGCAACAGCCACGTCACAAGCTGCTAGTCCTCAACTGCTCTATAACTGCCAATGCCTACATTAGCCAAAGATTTCAGCACAATTAAATTATGCCTTAACAATAGGACAAGTGGGCATTGGACATCAAATCACCCAAAACCCAGCTGCCACCTAGAGCAACTACGAGAACTCACCTAGCGCCAAGAGGAAGCAATAGCATAACCCTCCCACAAGTGCTGTCCTAGCTAGAAAGGAAGCTTGAATTGCTTTCAGCTTTGATCAAGTCAAAACAGCATGCGCTCATGTCTAACTGCATTCACGGATGGAACACACACATAGCTCAAGTCAAGGAGACTGACACGTGCACGCATACTTTTAGCTTTTTTTTCCTGCGATAGCATGAAGGTAGCAAGACTGTACCGACTAGGACAAGAAATAGCAGACTCCCACTTGATATGATTCAAACATACATCAACTGGATTGAAGAAACAAAAAGGGGAGATGAAGGGAGCATCATTCACCGTCAGCATGAAAGGACAGCCGCACTTTCTTGTCTTCTTTTCTTCTCCGCAGCAGCTGCTACATGGGTTAGCAAGAAAAGGTAGCAGCACCTAACTAAGAGGGCCTAGCAAAGTAGTGCTTATGCAAGCTCCATAGCGGCTAGAAATTTTAGGTCACAACAAATTCTCCTAGAATGGTTTAATCACGATAGAACAGCAGGAATGAGATGGAAGATATAGCTTATCACCTTTCATTTCGACCAATAAAATTAGAAATCACCTAAGAATACTTGGAATAAAAAGCTCAATCTAGTCTTTTGTCTCATACGTATAAAACTATAATCTTTGTACCCTACCTCAAAAGTGGGTATAGACTGACATAAACTTCACATCAAACCAGAACAGCAGGATCTAAACTCAAATCGAAGTAGCAGTTGGTGTTGCTTTCCTCCAACATGTCTCCGCTCGCTTCCACACACTTAAAAAAAATAAAAAAAAATCTGATTTGAGAATGGAAAATTGGCGTTCCTTCTAGCCTCATTCCCTTCAATCATGACAGCAAGGAGGACTTGATCTCAACCACTTTATCTCACACATCCTTGTCCAGCTTCTTGCTGATGTGCTAACTTGGAAAGCTGTTGATGGTAGCTCAACTCTATCCCCTTTTCACGCAAAGGCACAACAGAAATGGATACATTAATCTCCCCCAAAACTTATAGGTTTCTGTTTCCCTAGCTCCCTCAATTCCCCTGATTCATTGCCCCAAACAGCCATGAATCATGCCCGTCTCATCAACAAAAAGCTTAAAATTTCAGCTTGATATCCTCCTTTAGTTTTTGAGGCCAATGCGAGCTCATCTCCTTAGTGAGTTTTCTTTACCTATATGCCAAACGTGCCGCAAATTGCAACTCCCTAACGCCATCATCTCAAACATCAATGCTATTAGACAAACACCAACGACCCTGTTGCAGTTCGATTTCGATCTCCTATATGTAAATTCTATACCGTCCCTTTCTTCTTGATTTCCTCTGCAGTTAGTCACACATAAATTCTCCTTCTTTTCCTTGGTGTCTCAGCTAAAAGAAAAGTAAAATGTCGGCTCAAATAGCTTCACATTGAGTCGACATCGAAGTTGTGGATAGGAGCTTGTTCAATAGTCACATGTAAAGTTCATAGACTTACATTCTATTCACTTGGCTAAATGAATAAAACTGTAATGGAATTTCAATTACGGAGGAATGAGATTTCAATTATGAAGGAATGGAATAGAGTTATAACATGATTTTTTTTATTAATTTTTTATTTAAATGGTGTTATTTTTTTTTAAAAAAAAAGAAGCTGTTCTAGCATTGAATTAATATTCATAAATTAAAAGAAAGAATGACTATTTAGTATTTTGTGTAATAAGGATTCATTGTGGAATCGCTATTCAGTGAACTAAATATCATAATAGCTATTCATAAGGAATAAAGCTATAATAAAATTGTAATTACAGCAAAATGAACTAGCAGTTAGTCTTTCTTTATAGTATATTTTGCTCTTCTCTTATGCCTACGAACAATTCACTAGGAATAGATGGAAATATCAGTAGAATAGGAAAACTCCCCACCGATGGCCTTAAATGGTGATACTGTTTTGCCCCTATTTACAAGATCAATTCGCTCGCATAAAGACACACACACACACACACATACATACCCACATATTAATATAATAATAAATGAATAGATAACAAGGCTTATTATAGAAAAGGAAATAAATAATAAAAATAAATAAATTGTTATAGTATCTATAATCCCAAGAATAGTCCCTAGCGCTTACGGAAGTTGATCAAAGATAAATGACCTAACAACATGTAAATTGAAATATCCAAAATTTTACCAATCTAAATTAAGAATGTGATAATTAAATATTATAAAAATATTGATAGAATTGAATCTTATTTTAAAATTTAACTTAGTAATTAAATTTAGATAGTTTAGTTAAATTAAATTTCATAAACTACAGAATATAATTAGATAATTCAATTAGTAAATGGACATAATTGAAATTAGAAATTGCAATATCACAGATACCCATTTCTACATTTCAATTTCCCATCTTTAAACATACCAAGCAATTTAACTCCTTTCAATTATTGACTTGAAACCGATTTCTCAAGTTGAATTACCTAAATTTCTAATTCACAAAAATTGAACCTAACGAAACTTCATATATTCAATCACCTAAACCTCTAAATACTCAATTTGCCTATTTTAACCAAAATTCCAACAGCTTAATTCATAGAAGTTCAAATCCAAATTTTTTGCTAAACCACTAAATTCCTAAACTCAAGCTAGATATCAATTTCTCACTAATAAAATGCCTAAGCTAAATGTCTAATTCAACTTAGCAATCTCTACTTCTAAATTCTCTTATTTATTTTAACAAATTCAAATTATTTAATTCTTTCTAATTATTAAATTAAATTCAATTTATCAAGTTCGATTGCCTAAACCCCTAACATTCAATTTAGCCATTTTAGTCTAAATTCAAACTTCTTAAATCATAAAAATTTAAATCAAAATATTTGCCTTTAAATATCAATTCCTAGGCCCTTAAAACCCTAAATTCAAGTAAGATATTAATTTCCCTTTGACTAGATTTCCTAAATTCAATTCTAATGCAATTGGCAATATTCAAGAAGCCCATAATTGAAAGTCAAAGCCCATAAGCCCATAAGACTACATTAGCTATCATGCATAATCATACACCTTATAATTCTCTAATTTTGTGGAGAACTCAACAAGTGAAATGACCAAAATGACCTTAATCAATTCTTGAGAATTCTACACTTATAAAAGGACCAAATGCCCCTTATACTATTTAGGCAAAGTGACCAAAATGCACCTAACCCTATAGATAATTACAAAACACAAAATAATATAAATATGCCCCTTTAGAAAACCCTAATCTCTCTCTTATAGCAGCCCCATAAATCCCTCAAATTTTCGTGAAAAACTTTCTCAAAAAAATAAAAAATCTTACGAAAATTCTATAATAATTTCTCTTCAAATCAAGCTTCCAATAGGTAAGGAAATCCATTCTTTTTCCATCGTCTAATTACCTAATTCCTTTCCTAAAATCTAATATCTATTTCAATTGATTCTTAGGTGAATTTTGAAAAAAGTCAAGGACTAAATTGAGGATTAGCATTAGAAGCATCATCAATCTATTGGAGAAGCAATAATAGAGATTCTTAGAGATTATTTGCTAATTTAAGTTAGTCATTATAATTAATTTGTTGAATTTTGTTAATGACATTTAGATTCATGTAAATTACTAAAAATAAACTTAGATTTAAGTATTGATTAATATATGTATGTATAAACATAAAAACCGATATCTCTATGTGTGTGTGTATGTGTGTGAATAGGCATGTGTGTTAGAAATTTATTTAATTAAAATTATTGCATGTTTATATGTATGTATAAATATATGTGTTGAATTGATATGTTTTATTGAAATGAAATCATCAAATAAATATATGTATATATGTTGATATATGTTGGAATTTTATAAAAATTGTGTTAATAATGTTGATTTGAGTGATGAATTATGTATATACTAGATAACATAATATAGATTAAATATGTTTTAGATTATTTAAATATGTTGGAATATCAATTTATATGCATATATATGCAGTATGGATAGCTTAGGTAATCAAATTTACATAACATATTAAATGAATCTATTTTTGGATGAAATTTATAAAAATGATAATTTAACATGTCTATATATAATGTGGAAATTTTCTTGATTTTTGAAACACATCTACTATTTTTTAATTAAATTACAAAATAGCAAAACATGATAAAATAGTGTTTTGATCAGCAATTGTGGCATGAATGTATAGAGTTGAACCGGTGACTTTTTCTTCTTCTTTTTGGGTGAAATTATAATGGTTTGAAATCTTAAGAAGTTTACTTTAATATGGTGTAAAGAACCGGCTGGCTTGAGGTTCAAATTTGATCGAACTGATCAATCGTTGTTTATGCTCTATCCTAGACAGTTTTATGTTAATTGAAATTAAAATCTTAATTCACTAATTAGTTTATGCCAAATTAATTCATGAACATGTAAAACAATGTGTTAGGTAGCTTACATAAAAATTTGAGCTTAAGAACCCGTGTTTAAGATAGTAAATCAATTGATTAAAGTTAGGATGCACACTAATTTCTATAAAAATTTAAATATTGAAATTTAAGGTAAATTAAATCTAATAAAATAAATATGAAATAAATGTAAATAATGTGTATTCATATTAAAATGTGAATTTTAAGATGAATAATTAATTTTTTTTATGAATTTATTTAGTGAAATAGGTTTAAATATTACATTATAAGATATAGGAAACTAGTTTAAATCCCCTAATACATTTATAAGTAAAAATGAATATGAATGATATAAATAGAATAATTATATCTTAAATGACTTGTTTCACTTAATAAAAGTATATTTTATTGATTATAGGATACGTTATTGAAAATATTGTTTTAAGGGTCTAATTACCATAAAATGAGTTTAGTAGACTAAGTTAAATATAAAACGAGCTTGATTGATTAATTGTATCCAACTCGACTAAATTACATTAATATAGATTTATTAATATTGGCTTAGTAAGTTTTTCAAAAACGAATAATTTATACTTATCTATTAATCTAATTAGTGAACTCCTATAAGACCATATTAATTTGTAATTGGTTTAGATATAATATAATTATAGTACGATGGACCATGAATAATAATTGGAGTATGTTGTTTCAAATATATATTTACTAGAAAACTAAGTAGTTAATATGAGTTTGATATAAGTTGATAATTGATTTAAATGCTTATATGAATTAATCTTTGAAACATATATTGGTTAGGCTTGCTTTATCTTCTGGTTTATCTTCTGTTTGTTTAGAGTGTAGACACTGTACCATGTATATAGTGACTTGTGTGTTGCTTGCTAGGATAGGTATTCTAAATGAATTAATACTTAAATATAGCTTTGATAATTACTTATTGCTTGTGCATGATCTAAGTGTCGAACTACCGTGCTAGCACTGCTTAACCCAGTCCAAAGGGCGATAAGCTTGCTAAGCAGTGCTAGCACAGTAGTTAGGCGCTTAGGCCATCCTTCATTATTGATATTAGAAAAATGATAGTTATTAGTGTTTCAGAGGGTAATTTGTAGGGGGAACGGTATCGAGATAACATCTACCTAAATTGGAGAGAAGAAATATAGTATGGTTCACTTTTATGGGACCGGCTGAGTTGCATTATATTATAGACTGTGATGGGTAGAAATGTGTAACACCTATAACCCCCAAACGAGGCTATTTACTAGATGTTCCTATAGGAGATATAGGTATTCGAGCTGTCTATATCAACCCTTTGAGTAGTTGCTACTACTCAAGACCCCTAGGTTCCCAGTGTGTTGCAAGAGTGTAAGTACTCTACCATTGTTTGTCATACTTTAATTTAAAGATATAAACTACTAGTTGTTGCATTGCACATGTCCATCTCGTGTGTGCTTATACTACTATCGTACTGGGTTTCAACTCATTCCTTTCTATTTTAGATGATGATCCGGATGTTTGTGATTATTCCGGATATAGGATGACTCTAAAAGAGCTTATTAACGAGTGGAGTGGCTAAGAACATTGAATTGTTTATGCTGTTAATGAAAGTTATTAATCATCTTTTCAAACTTATGTTTTTATGAGGGCATATTTATGAGCCCTTAGTTATATTTTGAGAAATTAGACACTGTGTATTTTGAGATACCTGATGGTATGAAACTTATTTATTAATGTTAGTATATTTATGGGAGTATCCCTTTTGAAATTCTTTTGCGAAAGTTTATATTTTTCCATTGCAAATTCCAGTTGTTTTCAAAAACTAGTTTAGTGATTTCATAATCTAAAATTTGTTTAGCAATGATCATGATAAACTATATATTAGGTTAGCCTTAATGTATAATGCATAAGTGTTATACGTAGCATTTAGACATGCCTTAACCCAGTTCGGGGTGTGGCATAAATGACCTAACCAAAAACAACTTTAACTTTAAATCCTTGTTTAGATTGCATAGAAGAAAGTAAGCACCGCCTTAAGAATTGTAACTTACAAGTACACAAAGGCCAAATTTTCAAAACGTGTAGTAGGATATAAAAGTATACCTTACCTAGTAGGAAGCCATTTGACTATATGTAATACTTGCATGTGATTTTAATGTAATGACTTGTTTTTATCCTCAACATAGAAGTCTTAGCTGAAAGAATGATAGAGGGAGTATTTTTCCTATGATTATTATACTTGCTTGTACTTGTAATTAGTTACACCTTATTCAATTATGTCATAAATTAAATTGTATGCGAGATTGAGATCTATGCATGTGATTGATATTGTCTGATGCTTGATAAGATATCTTAAGCAAAGGAAAATTGATTGGTTGTTACATTTTTGAAAGTATTAAAGTGAGTGTCTGAAATCAATCAGTTGATCGTCTCAATCAATCTAATCTTTATTTAACCTTAGTAAAATAAGAATAAGATAATACATTGCACAATTTACATTATTTGAAGGCTGTTGGCATCATGTGGTAGATTTGGTATGGTTGTGAGGGCCCTACTTCAAATTTAGGGAACTACTTCATATTAAGAATGTGGCCCTGTATTAGGAGTCAAGCTAGTATTTCATCGCTTAAGGAACGAGATGTATTAAAATTACCTACCTCGGGAGTGAAGTTTTATTCTTGAAAATTTGGACAAAACTAATTTTGCCAAAATTTAAAAAAAAAAAAAAACCTTTCCGCTTGAGCCTACTCACATTACATTCAGGATCTCCATAGTCTTTAAGTCAATTGCTTGTGATGATTTTTCATATATATGTATATATGTGTGTGTGTGTGTGTGTGTGTGTATTTTGGCTTTGTGAAAAACCAGAGATGATGGTAGCTAGAGCTTATGTGTAATGGAGTTATCTTAACTTTAGTTACAAAGGGCGTAAGTCCGTACTATATATGGTTTTGGATGACTATGTATATCTGTTGCCTTCTTGTGTTTGTTCATGTATAGCTTATGATTGAATTTAATTAAATTGCTTATATACTTGATTGAAGATATGATATGAGGAAATTTCTCATTAAGCTGGATGTAGCTTACCCCTTCCTCCAAATAGTTTTATTTTGTAGGTTAATAAAAAATTGGGATTAGGATAAGACTCGAATGCACAGCTTGGTGAAGATAAAGTCAAGTCTGATAGATGATTCGAAAGCTAATAGATTGAACTTAGTTGAGATGAAAGATTTAAAACACTATTACTCTTTCTTAAGTTTGCTTTTTCCCTTTTTGTGATTTTATTGAATAAATAGACCTAGGTTTGCCTCATTTTATTTTTTGGTAGGGTATTCGATTCTTTTGATCCTTATGGTGTGTAGCATATTGGTATCTAAAACTATTTTCATAATAATTAAACATATCTGTGTATAACAATAAGAGAATAATTAATTAGAGTCTTATAAACTTTAACTTGCAAAGCGGTCCTCATGTTGCGGGTACATACATGATATGATGACTTTAGAGCAATCCTACTAGGCCTCCTTTGGAGTCATGACACATAGTCTTTAAACTACCAATCAATTATTTATAACAATAACCCATCAATTAAATCTTGTCTAATATCCCTTAAACAACTAATATGCCCAAGTATTGGAGCTTTAAGCATGATTCCAATAACTTCTTCATAAAACATATTAATCTAACCACACTTAATCCTATCATCTCATATGTCTATCATTTTAATTTATCCATTGGTTATGGATCATTTTACAAAACGTGAAGTTGGAGTTTTCAAAAAATTATAAATGAAATGCTAATAAGTTCTATTCAACTTCGGTTGCAATCATTGACACAGGCAAGCGCACCTACTGAAGTGGCATAGAAAGTATTAGGTCATATTCCATAGGGATCATCCGCATCTACCATACTAACATTTAATCTATTATCTAGCCAAAATAAATATTTAGCAAGACATAGCAACAATAGAAGCTAAACTAAGGTTAAGGCTAAGAGTATATACATGTTTTTAGGGTAAAATTAAGAATATAAGTATATAAATGCAAGAAATGACTTAAGATTTACTTTACTAATTCCTTATCATATAATTTATTAACAAACTCAAAGAGTTGTTTACTGGGTATATTTACACCATTGGACTCACAAAGGTAAGCTAAATCTTCTCTCATGGTTAGAAATTCTAGATCTATATTGAACCACTAGAATCTCTTCTTAAGCTATCAGCAATCTAGATCCGCATAAAATTTAAGAATCCTTTATTTAAAACCCATTTCGGAAATTTAAAAATAGGTGACAAAAAGTTTCATTATCCCTCTCTCAAGGTAATTATGAGTAACTTCATTAGTAGCTTAGATCTATTCAAAAGAATAATTTTTTGATCTATTCAATTGAAATCAAACATGGATCTAGAAGTGTCGAAACCCCATTTTTGCTGCCCTTAAAAATATAAAAAATAGAAAAATTCAAAAATCATAAAAGTTCTTTAAAAAAAGAAGAAAAATACAAAAAAAAAATTATAATTATTAAAATTACAAAAAATATTGGTTATGGTTAAAAATTAACAAATATAATTAAAATTAAAAATTAAAAATTAAAAAGTTTAGAAAACCCCATCTTTTAGTAAGTAAACTATGTAAGCTATAAATAAAGACCCTTTTAAAAAATTATTATTATAAAAGATATATATATATATGTATATATAATAGATTAGAAAAATAAAAGAAAGGTATATGTAAAGACCCGACATACTCAATTCTCAAATTAAGCACACAAAGTCCCCAACCACGTATAACTCTTACGAATCATACGTAAGGTTATCTTAAAAGAAGGTGTTTATATTAAACATTGCTATCCGATTTTAGATTGTGAAATCATTCAGTTAGATTCTGGCAACAACTGGATTTAGCAGCGGAAAAATAAACTTTAATAAAAACGTTTCTACGTAAAAGCATTTCAAACTTCCACTATTAAAAGTGGAAAAACTTTCACTTAAACAAATCTTTACAAAAGCTTATTTACAAAACATGGCCACTGACAAGCCCTTAAATGAAAATACAAATTTATAATTAAATCCAGTCTTTATAGAACAAAACAAAGAAGAAACAAAATACAAATATATCTCGGTCCTATTACATTTCACTCATCTCCAAATCTTCAAATTTGCCCGATGCCCAAGACAAACATCATCACATCAACAACAACAACAATAACTCATCATCATCAACTTCATCGATATCATCTTATCAATAACAAAACCTGTAAAAAGAATAATAACAACAAGGATGAGCCAAAGCCCAATACACAGTAACACAATCACACACGAAGTGGCACGCGAGCTTAACTAAATGCAATACATCAACCCACAAATTATATCTTTTCATTAAAATAAACAAATCAACAATGGAGCACTCACACTCCAGAACAAGCCAATGGGAATCTAGGGGTCCTGAGTAACAGCAGCTGCTCAGGGGGTTGACATAGATAGACCGGATATCTATATCTCCTATATCTAACCGATAAAGAAATTTTAGCATCATCTAGGGTTCACACTCCTTTATACACTCCACTTATCCCGGTTTATAACATCAATTAGTTCAACGGTTCCATACCGTGAACTAAAACATATTATTTCCTCCCGAGCCTAAGTAGAGAATATACCGATACAGTTAACCCTATTAGCTACCCACTTAGCTAATAAAAGAAACCATCATTGTATCATGGATTTTAGTCATTGCATCATGACAAAGGATTGGGCTAAGTGCCTAAACTACCGTGCCATTGCATCATGACAAGGTTGTCGCTCCCTGGTTCTGGATTCAATGACGTAAAGCACAACCAACACTCATCAATTATTAACCCGAGTTTAAGTTCTTAATCCATATTAGATGCCTATCCTAACATCCAACACGCAAGTTACTGCGTACCTTGAATATAAAATCCAAACATAGCCTAGGAAGGAAATTTCAGAAGATAGTCCAGAAGATAAGTCAGATATCCACTTTTGTTAAGGAAAGAACTCGTATAAGAAACTAAATTAAACTAATCATCCACTTCATCAAACTCATATAAGAACTTATATCAATTATTCACTAATCTCTAACTCATTTTCTTAAGGCTCTATTTGATCAGACACTAAATCGGAACCCCACTATGGTTGTGAAGATTGCCCCGCCAAAATATGGATAGTTCTCCTTTGTCTATCAAAGTATTTCTTTTCTCTTTTTTTATAGTGTTTTATTACAAAAGCATTAACAAATAATTCATATACCAAAAACATTCATTTTCTAAGTACACACACATTTGAAACAACACATTCCCCATATTATTCAAAGATCATCCTAATTCATTCATCTAAGCTAATTAATAGCTATTAACGCATTTTAGCTTAACATTAGCCAAATTGATTAAAATTAGTCATTTGATTTATTTACTAAGTCAAGTTGATTAAACTTAGATGATCTAATTCATTTGAGCTTAGTAAAGTTCATTAAGCCAAGTTGGACTTAGATTAATTACTAATTCATTATATATATTAGATATAGTCACTTAATCCCAAGTTAGCTTAAACCTAGCCATATTGATCAAATTTAAACAATCTAATCCATTTTAGTTCATTCAAGTTCATTTAGTCAAGTTGAACCTAGGTTTGTTAACTAAGTTCATTTTATAACTAACTTCTAGATTTGATCTAATTATTTGTTAAATCTATAAATCTACTTAACCCATGTTTAATTACATGAATTAATTCACTTAACACATCAAATATCACTTATCTATCTCATTTTAGCTCAAAAAGATCCATTTCCTAAGCAAAAACACATTTAACAAACAAAAACAAGTTTTTGATTTTGTTTGAAAAATACAATAGCTGGAAAGAACTAAAATTTAAGCATCAATACTTTTTGAATTTGTGAAAACTCAAAACATGAAAATTCTATATCTCTTTTTATGCTTTCCAACGCAATTTGAATCACCTCAATCGAAGGTCATATGAAATGTTATGATTAATTTACAAAATAGTATCGTAATAGGGAAGAAATCCGAGAGCGCAACACCCTTGGCAACGGGCCGTTTTGGAGGCCGTTTCAACTCAGGGGAAATGAAAATGGGGCCATTTTGATAGGTATTTGACTAATTTCTTGATTTCCCTGTTTCAAACAGGAATTTTACAAAATTTTTACACTTCAAACCTTCACCAAAACACTTTACAACCATCATATTGCACCCTACATCTATTCTAACATCTTCAAACATGCATAAACTTCACATTCACCACATCAAACATCTCAAACTTCATCAACCTCCATAACCATTATTCATCATCTTCTTCCTCATCAAAACCTAACTTTCATCAACCGTGAAACCAACAAATACGTATATAAACAACAATCCCAACTCATTTCAACATCAATTCATCAATTAAATAAATAAACAACAAAGATAATAAGGAAATAACAACTTATATTTTTAGAACACTTGCACACTTGATCTTTCTTTACACTTCTAACTTGTTTTCCTTCATCTAGCTTCTATCCTAACTTTGATTAATCTTTTAGATAGCTTTAATCTTGAGATTTGTGGAAGAAATTGGAAGAAAAGAAGAGAAAAGAAGAAGAAAGGAAGAGAGAAAAGAAAGTATCGGTTGGGACAGGAAGAGTAAGGAAAGAAAAGTGAAAGGAAGAGAGAGAGAGAGAGCAGGTGAGGAAAAAAATAAATCAAAAGGGAAGGTTAAGGCTTAAAATTAGGATATTTTAAAATAAGGGTATCAAATTTAGAACTTTCATATCAATATCTTTAGTTTTATAAATATTTAGGAGATGATTTCAAAACCAATAGGTTAGAAATTAAGAACTTAAAGTAAGAACTTAATTTAGAAATTTATTTTGGATAAAAGATATTTAATTTGAGCTCAGGTTTAAGAACTGATATTTTTATACAAGGAAATGAACTCAAATTTTACAAAGATTTAGGAATTGATATTTTGGCTATAGATTGAAGGTTTAAGAATCCTCTAAACATTTCAATGACTTGTTTAGAGAATTTAGATTTCAAATCTCAAATTTTATTTAATTAATTACTAATCTAACTTTATCAACGTGTCTATTTATATCTTATGATTAATTTAATTCATTCAAATCTATCTAAACCCAATTTCTAATATATGTGAAGGTTTAGGATATTTCAGTATATATAAAGGAAATCTCATTTTTGGACTTTATTATAGGTTTAATAATGATCTTTTAATGTTTTAGGCTTCTTTTGAAAGCCATTTTAAACCTTTAAGCCTTATCATTTCAATCCATTTGGATTTTAGATCATGTTAGGCAGGATCTAGATAGCTTAAATAAATTTTAAGTTGACATACAATCAACAAACAAGCAGCTTAGTTGGTTGAGCCTTGCAAAGGTACAAAGGAAAGGCCGGAGTTAATTGAAACAAACATAAATCCAAAACAAAAATCGAATAACCTCTAAAACATCAATTTGAACCTCTATTATGCCTTAAATAACCATCGTTAATTGAAACACAACCAAAAACTAACAACACAACCTCAAACTCGAATGTCCTACCACTGCTAAAATCACCAACCCATAGTGACGCAGTGCATAAGCGTGAAGGATAGAAATCAACTTACTAGATGATTTCTAAAACACAATTAATAGTAAAAATTGCAATTTCCAGGAAAAATTTTCTCTCAATAGGGTTTCAAAAGTGTATAAAATGTTTTGATTATAAAAGACAAAACTAAAAGACTATTTATACTAATACATAGAAAACCTAAAAGACAAACAATAAATAAATGAAATTTAGCGGCCTGAAAACAACATTGTAACAATGTAAGCCGGCGACATAAATATTTAGGCCAACGGCTTTCTTGGGGCTTAGTGCGCTTCCTCCTCTTTTTCTTGGACAACTTCCTATTATTCACATATGTGTCTTGCAAGTCATCCGCATCATTCTCTCCCACTTAACAAGAACTCGAACCCAAGTCCTCTTTTTGAACATAAAAGTATATCGTCTTGGTGGAAAGGGAATACATCCACTTTTCTTCTCAAGGCATCAGCTACTTTCTTCTGCCCCCTTAACCTATGTTTCATTATGAGTGCAAGCACAACTTTGGACTTCCTCATGGTCTCCTCTATCTCTCTTTCTAAATGAGTGATAGTAAAAAAAGAGCGTCCCTCTATCTTAATGGTTTTGGGACGAGTTGTTATCTTCAAGGGCACCAAAGTATATTTTCACACCACTTTTCTCTAACTTATATACATTTTCCTTTCCCGCATGTTGGGCATTCACATCATGTCACGCCCCATAGGATACTTTATATGTAACAGTCCGCCACATGCCATCATACAAGATTCCAGAATTACCGCCTTAATCCTTTGGGAGTCTTATATAGATGTAAGACGTACCTTTACGACAATAGAATACAAGTCCAAATGGAGATAAAAGCTTAACTTGGCATACATTAGCAGTGGGATATAACTCATAAAGCAAAATTAAACATTACATTTACTAAGGGGCATTCCCCCGTAAAAGAATATTTAATGGCCTTATACAGTCATCCAAAGTCTTAAAAGTTTCCTAGGGAAGTCTAAACAGAATTTCAACTTCTAGGGGAAACTCCTAGCTCATGTACCTGCACAGTTGGGTCACGCTGCCTAAGCCATAAATTTGGTAGCTGCAAAAGGAAGAAACTGTAGGAACGTAAGCTAACTAGCTTAGTGAGTGAAATCTTCCACAATAACATTCATGTCACAACAGTTCAAACAAGTGATTATACAAGCAAGTGAATGCACCAAGCACATTAGAACAACATACATATGACTATCCGGAAATCATATGTGGATGGACTTGCGCCCTCCATCTCGGGTTAGCAGATTAACGAATACTATGGTACTACTTTATGCCGTTTATGGTTCATAGGTAACCGACAATTATTTCGTTTCTGAATCACCATTAACCGAACAATTAATCTCGTTTATGGATCATGATTAATCGAACAATTAATCTCGTTTATGGATGACGATTAACCGACCAATGCTAATGCTCCTTCCCATTATGATATGCATATATTTGAATTTGGCATTAGTCCGAATAGTTGGTTAAGTAATTTTATTCAGGCGATCAAATAATTTCTCAAACAATACATCATAACCAACTACACAATCAGAAATTATCACCCGGTTTTGATATTCTTATTTTTAGTTCTCATATCATCATCAACATACAATTTCCCATTATTCCCCATCATACATATTTATTTCACTTGGCCTACATTCTAGTGCACTAATTTATCAAGCACATACAATAAATGAATTGGGAAGAGAAACTCACTCAGCCATGGGTTCGCCAGTCTCTTAATAGTAATAGTCCGAAGGTAAGGATTCGACGTCTTCGGATTCGCCTAATCACAAAAGAAATACCCTAATAAGTATTCTACCATCTAAGTATACCAAAACTCTAAAACAACTTAGTGAAATCAAAATTCGCGTCATTTCCGAAGTCCCGAATTAAAATGGCCATAACTTGGTCGTTTTAACTCGGAATTTCGCAAATTTTATATCAATTTCTATCTACTTCGAAAGAGCTTTCTAAATACGAAGTTTAAATCAAGTTTTGAAAATATTTAAGCCTTAGAAATGAAGGATCAGTTCTGTTCAGCGGTTATGTTGATTCCGAAAATGTGATTTTCATGAATGCTCTTGAGATTCCTAAGTATAAAATGAAAATAAATGCCATGGTAATGAATTTCCCTATCATGAATTCATGACATGAACTCTTAGGTGCCTAAGTTCTTATAAATTTTTAGATTTAAACAATTTAAATAACCTTTATCTTAGGAAACTATTTCATGCCATTGTTTAACAAATAAATTTGCTACACTTGGTCAAACTCACTTATTTTAAGGATTTTTTTTTTCTTAGGAAAACTCTATTTTCTTTAAAGAAATTTTGATCCTTATATTAACTATATCCTAAGGCCTTTATTTCTTTAATTAAATCTTTATTTGTAAACTTTTAAGTGAGTCTTATACTAGGGTGGTTCCAAAAATCCGAATTTAGAAAATTTTATTTTTTAGTGGATTCTTTTAAGAAAAATGTATTTTATACTTAGAACTTTAGGTATTTATTTTATCTATACCCTAAGGGCTCCATTTATTCAAGAAAATACCATTTTTGAAGTTGGAAAACTAGTGTTTTCTAACCATCTATTCATTATTACGAATTTTGCTTGCAAGACTTTCAACTCAAAACTTCTATTAGACTTCATCTCTTGTTTTAAATATTTTCTTTGGTAAAAACTCATTTAAACTCATGAAAAATATCATCAAACATCATCTATCACCTATAGGCTTCATTTTTCTTGTAAAACAAACGTTTTGAAGTTGATAAAAGGGTTTTTAGACTAGGTTTTCCATGTCATCCGAATTTACACTAGTTCATTTCTTGAAAAGAGTTTTCCTTTTTGGTTTCATTAACTCATCTACCTATAGATCTATATACTAGCAATTATTTACTCAAGACAAAAGTATTGATGACCATTAATGCACAAAAACTTAAAATAAAGATGAGATCTTAAATGCCTACATGAATATGAGTGGTACAATGATAGATCTACTATCTTAAGTGCTTAAATAGGTTTTGAAAACATAAAAACTACATTTTTATGAAAGATCTTTTGTTCAAAACACTTTAAGATGGATGATCATGAAGTTTATAACATGAAAGCTTGTTTAAATGTAAGATCTACTTTGTGATGGTTTGGTATTCTTGTTTTGATATTTTCTTGTCCCTAATAAGAGCTCATGGGGACCTTTGAATAGAAATATCCAAGAGTATCCTTGCCATTACAAGGATCTAAAGGTAGGGAAGTAAAGTTCTTTTACTTAAAGTGAAAATAGGAGACAAATGGAAAGAAAAAGAAAAGTTGTGTGTGTATGTGTTCGTGGCCATGAAGGTCATGGCAAGGAGGAGTGGGAGAGGAGAGAAAAGAGAGCTTTCACCTTTTGGAAAATTTGAAAATGAGAAGAATGAAGTGAGAGAGAGAAAATGTGGTTTATATATAAAGTGAAATTAGGTTGAATGAGATAAAATAAATTAAAAAAAATTGCACAATTGGAGGGAAATTAGGAGGATCACGCCGGCATGCATATATGGAAGAGAGAGATTTTGATTTTTGATTAACTTGTTTTGATAGATTTGTGTACTAAATGTCATAATTTGTAATAATTTTTTAGAGACAAATAAGTCTTGGAAAAGAAAATATGATTGAGCGGTTGTAAGGATGTAAGAGTAGGGTATACTTGTGAGTAGTAGCAGGTTGTACTTGTGAATAGTAATGAATAGTAATCAAGCCAACTTAATTACCGGTAGTAAGAAAAATACGAATAAGAAGGCTATAACTGTATTTTTCATAAGCCGAAAAATTATGAAATTTATATTTTTGAAATCCTTATTTAATTTCAATTCAAATGAGTATTCATGAGTAAATTTTTGAAATTGAAGTTCCAGGTCACGTTTTTTAGTAACGGGTCTCGGGGAGGCCCGGAATTGAAATTTTCTCAAAATCTGATCTTTTCATGGTTTGAAATATATTCAAGAACTATATTCAAGATTAAGTTTTCTTATAAAAGTTTCTTAATTGGAAACCGAGGAAAAGCCGGATTTAGGGTTCCTAGTTCTCACTCTAGTCTTAAACTATTCTGGTTTAGGGTTTTGGTTTCTGGTTCTAGAGTTATCTTGGTTACTAGAAAAACCGAGGTTTACACATCATACTACCACGGCCTTCCAAATAACATATGATATACATCCATGTCCACTATATCACAATAAATTTCATCTTTATACTTATCTATTGAGAATGGTACTCTACACCTCTCCTTCATATCGATCTTCTTAGCTGTTTTAATCTACCCTACAGTATATGAGTTAAGGTGTTTCTCCACTAGTAGCTACAACTGCTTCATAATCGCTCTACCAATGATGTTATTGCAACTTCCAACATCAGCTATTAAATCATAAACTTTCCCATCTACTGTACACCTTATGCGAAACAATAGGTATCATTAGGTATCCTCCCCCTACTTAGGTGTCAACATCAGCTTCCTAATAACATAGGTAGGCTCAACCTCCTCTTCCTCATCATAGTGCTCATCCTCTCCATCGGGCTCACAATGGATCTCTTCATTTCTCTTAAAAATATTCACAATTTTCTTATTAGGATAGTCATTCAACCGGTGCCCCCGCAGGTTTCAATGGTAACACTTGCCTAAAATAAGCTTTGCATATGTGTTGTTCTATTTTGGCATATCTTTCTTCTCCACTAGCTTCTTACCTACTACTTTATCTCCCTTTTATCATTAACTCCTCTTTGTATCTTTAGGGTAGTCTTGTTCTCCTCAACCATAGACCAACTCAAATTTTGAGCCTCGAATCTCCTATTACCACCATCAGATCGATTGTTCACTTCCTACGACATTAATTATGCTCTAAGAGCCATACGTTTTGCCTCATTCAAATTTTGAAGAACATGAACTCCAATTTTATCTTAAATGTGCAGTTTCAACCCATCTAGGTACTTAACCACCTACTGACCCTCACTCTCCCTCAGGTCATTGCTCTCCACCAACTGCATAAATTCAATGGTATATTAATGCATGGTCCTCTGTTCCTGGTGGCACCTCTAATATTGTTGAAAAAGGATTTGTTCATAATCAGAAGGTAGGAACTAGCTATTCAGTTCTTTGGACTCTTGCATCCTGATCATCGTCAAGAACGAAATCACCATCAGTACTGTCATTAGTTACCATCTTCGAAGGAGTTTACCTTGCTCTAATACCAACCTGATGCAGTATGAAAGAGTAAAACAAAAATTAGCTTACCAGATGATTTCTAAAACACAATCAATTGCAAACTTGCAATTTCCAAGAGAAAACTTCTCTCAATAGGGTTTCAAAAGTGTATAAAATGTTCTAATTGTAAAAGACAAACCTAAAAGACTATTTATACTAATATATAGAAAAACTAAAAGAAAAATAATAAATAAATGAAAGCTGGCAACCTAAAAATGACATTATAACAATGTAGGCCGGCAATGTAGGCCGACGATGTAAATATTTAAGCTGACAGCTTTCTCGGCAACCTAGTGTGCTTCTTTCTCTTTTCCTTAGACGACTTCCTCTAGTTCACATATGTGTCTTTCAAGTCATCTAAACCACATAAAATGAAACCAACGACTCCAATGCAAAATCGAATGAACACTTGCCAATACCAAATCAACATCACTTTCAACAATCAAACCCAAACTAAAACATCCAAAGCTTATCGAACATGATTGACAATTTAGAAATGGAAACCAACACCAAAAACAACCACCATGTACCATGAAAATCACCACCATTATTCGAACTCTAACAACTCAAATAAAACAGACCCAGAAACACTAACACAACCATTGATGGAACTTGAACCCACTAAAACCATATGCCATTGTTGCTTCAATCGCTTTGCCATCACTATCCTTCAACCAAGAGAGCTAGCGAAAGAGAAGACCACCGCACTAACAAGAATCGGATCGCCGCTTTGGTGCTTTAAGAGAGAACTTCACCATTTTTTTCTTTTCCTTTTCTCATTCAATACAATTCATTCTTCATTGGTTTGCATAATTTGATCCGTGTTTAACTTGATTTTGTGATATAGGTTCAATTTGTGTCTCCTTCTAGGTCTGACTTGAGAAGCATGCCAAATAGAGCCCAATTCAATTGCTTTCCCATTTGATTTAATGAGTTTTGTTAGTTTTTTTGTTAGTCTATTTGTTTATTGTTTATTCTTTTGTGTTTATCCATGTACATGTGACTAAAACAAAAAATAGTCGAAAAATAGTATAGATACAAGTAGTATAGAGATATATATATATATCTATATATTAATATCATGTGATAGATGCGTGGGTATGATATGCTCATTTTTATGATGCTAATAGAATTAGCATTTTTTTTATATCTACTATATATTAGAATTTGTTGTTTGGTATGGGTTTATTAGATCTATTAAATCTACCATGTGCTTATTTGTTATATCTGTTGAATTTAGGACATAAAATGATAAGCTTGTCATTGTTTGAATATAGATTGATAGGATTTATTTATGTGATATCATGATTTGGATGAGTATGTGAATATTATATTTGTTAAGTTCGTCAGACTATAGGAAATTATAGAATATGAAGTTGTATATTAATATTAGCACATCGATTTATATATGGATTTGATTTTGTTTGATGACATAGTTTAAATGAGCTTTTGTGCGTAGAGATAAATTGATATGGATTTGTATATGATTCAAGAGTTATGAATTTTGAAATATTGATATCTTCCTACATATATAATTTGCTTTTACCATCTGAATTAGATCCCTATATATACTGGAACATCTTATCAAAAACTAAAAAATGAGAAATATCATAAAAGGGTCAAAATATTTTTACTTTCTTTTGCCTTTTCCCATATACAGGATTTATATGAATAAAATCTTTTGCCAGCTTATATAAATAAATATCACCTAGTTATTATCTAAATTACCAAAAATAGAATAAATGGGGTTTTCCAAAATTAGAAAATTTGTTTAGATGTTTAAAAAACAGAAATAAATATTAAACCCTTTAGGAATTTTCAAGAAAACTGAGTCAAAACTAATAATCACTTGGCGACCTTTTCACAAATTGAAATAAACCAACATACTAAAGTTTTATAAAAATCAAAACTAACTACGAGGACCTGATTTCGGCTTGTAGATATGTAGGCACCTAGGCAGCCACCACAATAAAAAACTCCTAAGATCTTTTTTAAACAAAAGTAAAAAAAATTATAAATATATAAATCTCTTTTTCAAAAAAGACTAAAAATTTTAAAAATTGAAAAATCCAAATTAAATATTTTTATGAATTTTTCGCCCATATGATTCAAGATTTTTAAAGTCCATCAAAAGCCTTAATAACCGTTTAGGTTTCAAAATAGTAGCCAACGGATCGATTAATTTCTGATTTTTCATGCAGACCAGTGGCCAAACCAGAAACCAAACCCTCATTTGGATTATGGTTCACTCTTTTTTCTGGCTTTAACCGGTAGCGACTCCAAATCAAACCAATTTTCAAAACTCAAGCTTTTTACTAAATCCTACTGGTTTCTTGTCTAGTGTTCCATGTCAAGCAGGTCAGGTTTAATATAGAGCAGGACCTTTAGGAGAATAGGAGCAAAATTTGAGCTTGACAACTAGCTACATCACGATTGTGATCTTCCTTAGATTGTTAGTTATTGGGACATAATGGTTTGAATCATGACCGTGATGGTAGTTACCACTCATTAGATTTCCACATCAAATCAGATCTAAGTGCTTTTTAAAAGGGGGTGACGACCAAATGAGATGTTAATACGTTATTTAGTCGTGTCTAGTCACTTAAAATATACAAATTAGAGGTCCAAACATTGAAAATTATGACTTCTTCCATTCATTGTTGTACTCGAATCATTATAATGAGTCCTAGTGAGTTTGTTCATACTAGTTCATAATTTATTATTAGACATTGTGCCAATTTTGTGGGGGGTTTTCCATAGAGATTTTTGAAAGAAAAAGGAACAGAAATTCCATTGTATTCATGTCACGCCCTGAAGGGTACTCTAAACATGGCAGTCCGCTGTACACAATATTAAAGCCTAGGAATGACTACCTCAGTCACACAAAGGCTTCTATACTATGTACAAGGCGTCTAACACATGAAGGAGACACATCGGAGTGATATATTTTATATTGATATAACTTGAGTAACAATGTAAAAGAAATGCAATTCACTATATTTCAATTTCAATTCATCAAAAGATTTCACTACATAAAATTATTACAAAGTAATTCACAAAACCTAGCTAATATCTTCAAGAATTCTTACTTCCTACTGGAACCTCGAGATCATACTCGGCTCCAGACATCTCAGTCCCCAGGTAGCATTCTTCTGTCAACCTGTTTATTTAAACATTTATTAGGGTATAAGCTACAGTATCTTAGTGAGAGTTCCCTTAATTTCGTACCATAACAAGCAAGTTATAAATCATTCATATGCTATGCATGAAACAAACACATGAGCAGACAATTATGTATGGGTATCTAGAACCCGCACAAAGAACAGATTTACGCCCTCTGTATCTAAGGGTTAGGGATGGTATTGGAAGTCTACACGACCTGCTGGTAGTCTCCGAGCCCCCCAGCTCTTAGCAATCCACTTGACTCGGTTCATTCATGGAATGCATCCCTGGTGCGCTTTAGTTCCCTATGAATGAACTCTGATATCGAGTCTCATTCTCCAAACGTGACCTTGAACCATACCGATCTTCTTGCATAGGAGTAGCACGCTACCAAATGTAACTCGACCAATGCGATGCATGATCAATTTATTATTATTATTGCTTTGGTCAAGTTATTCATACATTCTTTAGAGTGACCAACCAATATCATACACATAAACAAAACAATATGAACAGTACAGTTATCCAATCGATTCATGGTTTCGATATGGTTTAGTATTCTTTAGCATACATACATCAAAGTCTCATTATCTATCCTATCCACATTTATATCGGTTTTTATCTTGTTTCTATAATTCTAATGCAACTAGCTACAAGCATAAATAAGGTAACAAAATAAGAGGAAAACCTCACATGTCCATTGGACTCCAATCTTTTAATCGTAATAGTCAGGTGGCAACGAATCCTCGAAAGCAAATTCACCTAAGGAAAGAAATACCTAAGTTCGTAATTCTCGTCCTACGCTGGAATTCTAACTTAAAACGGCCATAACTTGATTTTTAACTTGGAATTTAGCAAATTATATACCGATTTCTATCTACTTCGAAAGATCTATCTAATTATAATATCATATTTAAGTTTTGAAAACTTTTAAGCCTTGAAAAATCTGATCAGTTCATATCAGTAGCGAAAACCAAATTAGAAAATTGATTTTGTGAGAGTTTATGAAGTTTCTACTATCCAAGGTAAGTATACATGCAATATGAATAAGTTACTATCATAAATGATATGTCATGAGATATATATATGTATATGTTCTTGATGATATTTAATAAAGAAATTTTTAGAAAACCTTTTCCTTGTAAAACTTTATGAAAAATCAACTTGGAAAGGCTAGTCTTGTATTCTTGACAATTCCTACTTGTTTTTAGAAAAATTCCTCGATAAAATTTATTTATTCTTGTTAAAATCAAGTCCTCATTATGTATATTCCTTAAGGCCTTTATTCTTCAATAAAAATTTTCATTTTACACTTTGTAAACATGTTTTTAAATATGGTTCATCATAAAATCCGAATTTTATAAAAATTATTCTTGTGGTGATTCCTTTAAGTAAACTCATTTGATACTTAGAAACTTAAGGCTCAACCATACCTAGCCACTAAGGACTTCATTCCTTTAGTAAAACTTTCATTTTGAGTTTGAAAAATAGGGGTTTTCATATCATCATTTCCTAGATACGAATTTCACAAGGTTAGGATAAAACTCAAATTTTATATATTGTAATCTCTTCCTATTTTGAGAATCCTTGTTAGTAGATCTACCATTTACTTATAAAAAACATCTCCTATTGATGCCTATTCCATAAGCCTTTCATATTTTAAACAAATCCTTCATTTTGGTGTTGAAAAATAGGTTTCCAAAATTGGTCTTGGTTTAGATTTGAATTTACAAAATTTGTTTCTGGACATATCTTTTGATAAAATCTATCTAAACTTATGAAAATTCATCCTTTACATATCCTATCTTAAGAGCCTTCCATATCTTAAATAAAATCTTTATTTTTGAGTTGGAATTCATGTTTTTAAATTTTGTCTTTGTCTAGATTCGAAAATAGAATTTTAGTTTTGAAAAATAATCTTTAAAAATCACCTTTGAATCATATAAAATGAAGTCTTAATGATATATACCCACTAAGCATTCATTATTTCAAGTAAAACTTCCACTTTGACACTTGGAAAGTGATTTTTAAATATGGATCTTGCCTAGATACGAATTTCACCTTTTTTTTTTTGAGTTCAAAACCAAGATCTATACCTACTATGAACATAAATATAAGAGAAATCCATGGTAGTAAGCTATAAACTCATAGATCTAAACTTAAACATAATCAAAGTTACATAAAAGTTAAATCTACAAAATATAGCCATTTCTAGCAAGAAAATAATAAGATCACAAGAGAATAATCATGAGTAAGATGAGTGTTTCATTTTGGCATCATCATCTTTAGCTTTTAAGCTTATGGAAAGTCATTTGATGCACAAAACTCTCACTATACTCCACCTACATCAACTATGGAAGCTTTGAATAAGAGTTTTACCTAAGGATCTTCAAGAAATATATGTGGGAGCTCATTTATATGATAGGGGCAGCAAATTTCTCTTGCAAGAACAAGAGCAAATGAAGAGGCAAGAGAGGAAATAGAGAGGAAAATTGCAAATAATGATAAAAGGTTAAAGGTGTGAATGAGAGAGTGCATATATAGAGAGATATGAGGAGTTAAAGACACTCAAAATAAAATAAAATAAAGAAATGACAGCTTATACATACCCATAGCTGGCATGATTTTTGGGAAGAGAGAGGGAGGGAAATTTAGTTGGTTTTTGACTTGAAGTTGTAATGTGTAACCAAGTGTATGTGTTACTTTTTAAAGAAGGATTGAAATAGGTTTATTTTAATCAAATTTGGAGTGTTTCAAAGACTATTGAATTTATCATACGTAGTGGTTTTTTATTTAAAGACTATTGAGTTCTTATTTTATTTTCTAGATTCGTTCATAATTTAGGATTAGTTGAAGTTTGGTTTTAATTTGGAATCATTTTTTTTTTAGTTTATCTTCAATGTTTATTTTGGAATTATTTACTGAAATTTTTCAGGGCTTACAATTCATGTAATAAAGATTTTGACGCTATGTAACCAATAGCAAGGGTCGTATTTATGTTCATTCATTATTATTATAGTTTAATGTATGTTACATTTGTACCATACATGATGTATGAGTAGTGTAATTTAGACTTGCAACACCATTGTCATCATGTACTAGCTAGAATTCATGGTTAAATGTTGTCAAATTCCTTAGTTCCTATAGTTATGCTTTATATACACTTATTCTATATAGTGCACGACATAGGAATAGATAAAATTTCTTCAAGGAATAGATTAAGGAATCATTCTATTGAATAAATCTAGGATAAAGGGAGAAGTTGCTCATAATCCTGGAGATAGAACCGTGAAACTTTCTATATGAGAATTTAGTTGACATTGGATTCATGATCTTAACGTAATCTTAGGTGGCTATTAACTAGGAAGAGATTTCGATAGATAAGACTAGGGTTAGATGTAAATGATCTTGAGAAAGACATTGACTTATAAATTGAATTCAGCAGTTAGGGAAATTGACAACAATATCTTAGTATACTCAATGTACGTGTTTAATCAAATCGTGAAGCAGGTGCAAGTTATGTTATGTCGTATTGGTTGATTAATTCAATAATTTGCATTAGTGAACTGTTATCTTTAGGGTTTAGGTGGTGTAACCAACAATATAGAATTCAATTAATATAATTGATATCCTAGATAATAGTTAAAAAGGTCATTATTAGTAGTTGTCAATTCCTATAAAGATGGCCCTATACTCCACTCCTATACTATATGTGGTAGGTGCACTTGCCTAGCACTAGCCTATTGCTAGTTAGATCATAGGAATGAGACAATAGGACTTAAATTAGTAAACTAGGTCAAAAACACGTGTACCACCTCTCTGACTTATTCCTTCACAATTTCTAGATTTACAAAGGTAAAACATGGTTGCTTATATCTAACCATGAATCTCTCTGATATCTTTCTTTAACATCTCCAAAAAAAGCATGTTGAAAACACATGGTAAAGTAACTAGTCATGTAACTCTCTGATCTTTATTAATTAAACACAACCTCTTATGTCGTGGATCTCCTTTATGCGAAACACAAGTTAAGCGCAAGTTCATGAGCTTGCTGATGTTCTTCTTTCTTTTTTTCCAAGCTTCTTCAATTTCCTCTAACACTTATATGTCCTTTTTAACATCTTAAAATAAAAAATTAATCAATTCAAGTATCAAATCCTTATATCACAATTTCCCTTCTTAGATAAAGACTAAAACACACTTATCATGTACTAAGATTCCATTAAAACTCTCTGTGACCCAAACAAAATCGCTTTCCAAATTGATCCGCATTTTTTTTTTGTCTTTTTCAGTTTTGCAATTTTTTTGGATTTTCTTAATTTTATTTTTTTAGGTTTTTTTTTCCAAATTTCAATTTTTTTGTACTTTTGTATAAACCTAGCTAAAAGTGAAAAACACAGAGGTATGCAAAAATGGGGCGTCCATAGTGCGTACTTGTTATCTCGAGTTGCCAGGACATGATTATCATCTCCTCTTAGAGTTTTCCTTTTGGTGGAGCATTGGTGCATTTTAGTTGCATTTGCTCTTATTGAGTTTTTTCATTTAATACACCCATCCTTGGGCATAGTAACTCTCTTCTCTTCTTGGCTTTCTTCTACTCTTACCGTTTCTTTCTCCTAACAAAACTCAAAAACCCTCACAAACATACATGCTACCTATCCCTCATATTATCTTAAGTATCAATTGAAATGAAGAAGAAGGGGAGCTTTAGTATTACTCAAGTGTTCACAAGAAAGTCTCCTTACACTCAAGTTCTTACACAAGAAATGTCGGTTAATACATGCACTCATAAGCATGAAGTAATGAAATTGGTATTTAACTACCATATAAGAGGAAAATAAGGATGTTTATTGAGGATAAAAGAAGGAACGAACAGTGCAAGATTTTTAAGAAGTGTGGTTCTCCTAATGATTTAAGATGAACCAATGAGCCAATAGATAAAATGGCTTCAATGATCTTGTTGAAGTATTTGATATTTGTTATAAATGAAGGAGGAAATCCTTTAGCCCAACACTTGAAAATATTGAGAATCATGAAAGCGGTGTGTAATTTCATAAGTTAACTCTAATACCTCTATATCTTCCCATACTCTTTTGGAAAAACTAATTACACCATTGAAGAGTACTCAAAAAATCATGTGGAATCAACTAATCACTAGCAAAATTGAAACTAAAATGAAAAACTTCTAGGAAATTAAATTTTTAGACTTGAATACTATAGAAAACTTAAAGCTTTTTTAGTAGAGATGATGGATTATCTCCTATAGCTATTTCTTATAGAATTTTCCTAATTATTACTACGACCAGGTAACACGGACTCTACCTTAGCTCTACCAGTAGACTATACCCATAGACAAAATGGATAGGTGAATATACTCTAATGCTCTCTATATATACTTATATTTGTAGTATAGAGCACTTCTATTTGAAAATTATTATAATCAATTGGATTGGTGTGTTAGGTTAGGTAATATGCATGTGGTTGCATTTTGTTTGATATTGAAGTGTTAGATTACTTTGAAATATTGGAGCATTGATTGTTTGACTAAGTACTCAGTATAGTTAATCTGTGCAAGTGTCCATTAAACTTATTCGTCGTGGGAAAAAATTAAACTTAATTCATGTTCAATTTAAATGAATTATAATCATACATTTCACAACTGCATTATTGAAGGCTGTAAATGCCACTCAATGAGTTACATGGGCTACGATCATGGAGTACCTTATGCATACCATGGGCCTAATCTTGACAATAGGAACCAAGTTGTATTTAGGGGTACGGTCAATTTTTTGAGGCCACGCCATTGTCATTACCTAGGGAATAACCCTCTTCGGGAAAATATATATTATTTACTTTGATATACTAATTAACAAACAATGGTTTTAGTAATAGTTTAGGTCCCAAAGTAATGGGGAAGTGATGGGGTTATTCTTAGGAGCTAACAGGAGTGGATTTTTCCTTAACCCTTGTCACAAAAGGTGTAAATCCATTCTACATATTGTTACTAGTGAGCCATATGTAATTGTTCATTTGTTTGCTTGTATTCCATAGGCTTGTTTAATAACTTGTTTATTCTTACTTAAATGGTAGGAGGTGAGGATATACTTCACTCAATTAAATGAGCTAACTCCACAACATTTTGTTTCTATAGGTTAGTTGAAAGCTAGGAAATGGAATACGATCTAAGTGAAGAGCGTGCAAAAAATCATATTCCATAAGATCAATAGAGGATTAGAGATTTAATATGTTAAACCTAGTTTGAGAGATGAAAACTAAAAATGAAGCCTTTCTTTCTTAATTAAACCCAGCTAATAATTTCTCATAAACAGAGCTCATAATTTCTCATAAATCTAGGCTTACCTTATCTTATTTTTTAGTAGGATATTTGATTCTCTACAGTCCTTATGGTCTTGAAAGTATTAGTATCCGAAACTATTTTCATAATAATTAATTATATACGTATAATACAATGGGATGATAATTAATTAGAGTCTTGCAATCTATTATTTATAAGGAGGTTATCACATTGAAGGTGCACATATGATATGATGACTTTAGGGCAATCCTACTATGCTCCTTTTAAGGCCTTGACAATATCGATTTAAAATTTAAAAAATAATTAGCATGTAAATTAATATGATGATATTTAAAACAATAGTCCTAAACTTTGGATTAAAAAAAAAAGAACAATAGTTGTACCTTTGTATTCAACCATATAAGATTGTAAGAACAATAGGACATAGGATATAGTTAGCAACTGTTGTACTTTGATATTACAAAATTCATTTGATGGGATTTTAATATATCGTAATGAACTTAAATGTGCAGTGCATAATAGCATATATTGACGTAGCATGAAAGCATAAAATAGAAATCAACTCACTAGATGATTTCTCAACACACACAAACGATTGCAAATAAGCATTCTCCAAGGGAAATTCTCTCAATTAGGTTTCAAAAGTGTATCAAATATGAGTTCCATTAACAAAAACCATAAAAAAAAAACTATTTATAGTCTTTGTAAAACGAAAATACAAGACAAGTAAACTAAAAGTCGTGGGAACATAGGTTGGCCCAAAGCTAGTAGCTTTGTTAAAGAAAGCTAGCAACTTAGGGTTATACGATGGCGACCTTTATGCTGGCTTTGGATTAGTCATGCATTTGGAAAAATTGTTTGGCCGGCACTATTTCGGCTGCCTTACTATCAATGATGGTGGCCTCAGGTTATACGCCAGCATCCTTGGGCTAAAAGCTGGTGGCCCCTAGACCAGCTATGACTGGAGCTGCATTATTCTCTCCCACCTATAGAGAACTCAACCCCAAGTTCTCATCTATATGCTTCTTCTTCTTCTTCTTGGCATTAGCTATTTTGTTTTGCACCCTTGACTTATGTTTCATTATGAAAGCGTACACAACTCTAGGCTTCCTAATGGCCTCCTCCATCTCACTTTCTGATTGAATGATAGTTAGAAAAGAGCACCCTTCAGCCTTGATGGTTTTGGAATGAGTTGTTATCTTCAAGGGAAGTAGAGTATACTTCACAGCCCCTTTCTCTAACCTATACACATTCTCTTTCCCGCATATTGGGTTTTCACATCATACTACAAAGGTCTCCTAAACAATGAGTGACAAGTATCCATATCTATTATATCACAATAAATTTCATCCTTGTACTTACCTATTAAGAATGGTATTCTATACCTCTGATTTACATAAATCTTTTAAGATGTTTTAATCCACCTTACACTGTGTAGGTTAGGGTGCTTCTCCATTGGTAGCTGCAAGTGCTTCATAATGTCTCAATGATATTTTCACAGCATCCACTATCAACTATTACATCACATACCTTTTCATATATTGTGCACCTGGTGTGAAACAACTGATGTCATTAGGTGTCCTCTCTGCTTAGGTGATAACATCAATTTCCTAATGACAAATGTCTTCTTAACCTCTTTCTCCTTCTCATCATCTCCATCAGGCTCATAGTAGATTTCTTCACTTCTCTCAACATTATTGATGCTCTTCATGTTAGGATACTCGTTTAATTGATGCCTTCGCAGGTTACAACGGTAGCATTTGCCTAAGATAGGCTTTGCATATGGATTATTTTTTTTCTGAGTATCCGTAGACTCGGTTTCTTGCCTGCAACCTTATCTTCTCTCTTGTCAACATTCCCACGTGGCTTCTCCCCAATCCCTTCATTCTTTTCTGCTTCAGTTTTGCTACTGCTTGTTTCTTCAACTCCATAGTTTTTACTACTCCCCTCAAATCCAGTATTCCCCTCCTGTAACATCATCTCATCCTGGGCCATGTTTTTCGCTTCATTCAAAGTCCTCAACACAAAAACCCTAATCATGTCCCTAATCTACAACTTTAGACCATCTACATAACGTGCTACCTGTTGTCCTTCACTTTCCCTCAGGTCATTCCTTTCCGCCAACCGCATAAATTCTACGGTATATTCATGTATAGTCTTCTGCCCCTAGCGACACCGCTGATATTGCTGAAAAAGAATCAATTCATAATCAAGAGGTAAGAAATCCTACTGCAACTGCTTCATCATATACCATGTCCTCACTGGTCGTCTGCCCTCATGGTATATCCTGTTTTGGAGCCTCTCATACCAGGCTGATGCACCACCATCAATTGACAAGCTACCAACCTAACCCTATGCTCCTTAAGAATAACCATGTAATCAAAAAATCTATTTACTTCAGCTAGTCAATATAAAAATTTCTCACTATTAAAGTTAAGGATATCTACCTTTAGGCGAAAATCTCCACTATCTCCTTGATCATACCCATAGGAGCCCCTTCGATATCTGCTACCACCATCACTGCCTCTCCTCTGTAGCTATCTATTTTCATACAAGATCTTATCCTTCTCGATGAAGTCTTCATATGAAATCTGAGCCGAATGATTTGCAACTATAGGTTAATTGATCGGACTACCGTAAGCTTGCCTTACCCTCGATCGTCTCCCACCAATTTCCCTATCTCTATTGGCATCTACCGCCATTGCGTCGAAATGCTCGATCAAATCCTCGAGACTCTATTCCACTCATCTGATTCTTTGATCCATGGCATCGATTACTGCTCTAGGAATCATCTGTTTAGTTCCTTAAACTCCCGCATTCTAATCACCATCAAGAACGTGACCGTCGTTCATACTGTTGTTGGTTGCCACCTTCGTAGAAACTCACCTTACTCTGATAACAATTTGACGAAGCGTGAAAGCGTAAAACAAAAATCAACGCGCCATATAATTTCTAAAACACACATAAACGATTGCAAATAAGCAATCTCCAAGAGAAATTCTCTCAATTAGGTTTCAAAAGTGTATCAAATATGAGTTCCATTAACAAAACCCTAAAAGATTATTTATAGTCTCAACAAAAGGAAAATACAATAAAAACAAACTAAAAGTCATGTGGAGCATAGGTTAACACAAGACTGGCAACTTTGTCAAAGAAAGCCGATGACCTAAGGTTATATGCCGGTGACCTTTAAGCCGGCTTTAGATTAGTCATGCATTTGGCAAAATTGTTAGGCCGTCACTACATTGACGGCCTTGCTGTCAACACCAAGAGCCTAGGGATATATGCTAGCCACCTTAGACTAAAAGCTAACGGCCTTGAGACTAGCTATGACTGGAGTTGCATTATATATATATATATACATATATATATATATATATAAGCTTTAAAAGTGATTCAAATTTAGTGAATCTAGTTAGTGTATAACGTAAATACTAATATATATATATCACATGTAACTAGAAGTTAATATTAATAAACCTAAATTATCAAATTATTTATAACTTTTAAAAGGTAAATCGTTTGAAAAACACTAAAATAGTAAATATTTATATATTATTGTATTAGTTAATTTTATTATAAAAACCTAGATGGATGAACTCTATGCATGTTTTGTTATGCACATCTTGCTTCCAAGAGATCAATTAAATTTTATCAATACTTTATTTTAACAAGCTTTAAGAGGAACCTAGCCAAAATGCATTACATTATCAATATCAATATGATATCATCTATGGTGACATCATTAAATTTAACACCCAAGAACTTTTCTTTTAGAAGAAATCTTGAAATATAATTATACTTAACATACTTTCCCTTGTTGATCATCTCAATTACAATATCATCCTGTCATCACCAAAGGTATGCTATATAAAAAACACACCACCAAATCCTTCTCAACAGAATCTCGGGACAACTCAAACCATTCATTAGAACTTCGTCGACTTCGTCTCTTTTGTAAGACAGTTTATTGATTAGCTCTTTTGCTCTTCCCTATTCAATTGGTGCAGTGCCAAAGAGTCTCCTTATGATTTATGACGTTACTACAACCTCTGAATTATAAGTCACTACACTTCTATATTACCTACATAAATTCCAACAAAAAATTAACACCCTTTAGAGGCAGCAACCATCCATGGTTACATCAACACCAACCACACTAACCCTCTCTTTTGTCTTTGTTTGGTGCATAAAAATAGCACTTCGAAACATGGGCACTAAATGAACACTCTAAACCCTCTTCTATACTATGAAAATGATGTAACCAAGATCACAAAAGAAAACAAAAAGAAAATGTGCTAAAAAGGCTAGTTGATAAGGGCAAGTCTTGGTCCATTAGATAAGCATGATTCATTTCCCGCTATTATAATCACCCAAATTTCTACAACTCAAATATAACAATCACTAAGTAAATAATTTAAAATTTTTTAAAAGATTTTAATAAAAGTCCCAAAAATCACTCTTAGTTTTTTTCGTGATTTAAGAATATTAAAATACGAACAATTTAATTATCATTTAAAAATTTTGTATTGTTATAAACAAAATGATAGTAACAATAAAAGTTATAAAATATAACATTCTCGATAATTAAAAAAATAAATCATGAGTAAATAAATAATTATAAAGAAATGATGCTAAATCTAATAATTTAAATCTCAAGATATTTCATGAAAATGAAAATGACAAGAAATACTAAACTAATACAAGAAAAGAATAAAACAATGTAAACACATAATACATGTAACAAATAGACCTGAAATATGAAAATACTTGTAAAATAACATCAAGTTTTAATACACTTCAAATAATGAAAAACAACAAGAAATATTAAACAAACATCATAATAAATACAGATATACAATATATAAACTCAATAAATAATAAATTGCCAAATAATTCAAATTATCAATAGGAATGAAACATAATACTAAAATTTAATCTGAAATAATCAAAATAGCACAATGAAAACATAGGTGAAAGAATAAATCTTGAAGTGATAAAAAAATTTTGAATTATAAAAAATTTAAAGTCAACATAAAATGTTAACTACAAAGAAATAATCAAAACATTTGTTTATTTAGGTTAGAAATGATTTAATTAACTAGTACAATAAATAATTAATTTTGAACTTTGAATATAATGTAATGTGGAGATTATGCTGAGATAGTTTAATTAAATCAAGTAAATTAAACTATTGAATAATACTAGATAGGTTAATGTAAATCAAAATAATAAATGGTTTAAAATGGGATTGAGATGTCAAAAATTCCTTTCCAATTATTTATTTGCTTCAACTATTCCTTTCATGAATCAAATTTTCTTATTTTTGCTAACTATCAAAATTGAATTCCACTCTTTTCAAATTTGTCCATTTGCTTTAATAATCTTTTCCAACAAATCGAATCTATTGTCTTTTGTAATTCTCAAACTAAAATTCTTTGTTCTCGATTTCAAATATCTGAATCCTTGGAAATTTTAATTTAAATGTTATTAACTTTATGAATCCTAAGTATGATCCATTTCTTGAATTATTTTATTCAACTTTTTACAATCATCAACTCGAAATCCTTTTCTGTACAATTTACAAATGACCCAAATTTTGTAAGTTCAATCACCCGAGTTTATAAAATGTCCTAAATTAGCCATTTTAACCTAAATTCTATTTCTTTAATCTCCTAAAATTTTGAGCTCGATTGCTTGTTAACAAATATCAGTTTCTAAGCCCAAACATAAATTAGACATCAGATTTCTATAAATTAAACTCTTAAGTTAGATTTTTTATTCAAACTATTAATTTTTAATATATATATTCTCAAATTATTTTCTAATTATTTTTTAATCTAAAGATATTCATCTGAAATGTTTAAACCGAATTTCTTAACCATAAATATCTTTAATTATTTTTGTCCTTATCCTTTTTATTTCCTTTTCCTTTTCCTTGCTGCCATCTTCTTTTCTTTTTTCTCCTTTCTTCTTTCTTCTTTATGTTTTCCTCCTTCTTCTCCATTTCTCTTTTTCTCCAATTCCAAAAATCTAACTCAAAATCTCAAATCTAAAGAGATCTAAGGAGAAATTAAAGGTAGAAGACAAGATAGAAGGTGAAAATTAAATTAGTAAAGACTTCATCAACTAGAAAAGAGTAGTTGTGGTGAAAATCAAGAAGTCTATGTTTGCAAAACAAGTAAGTTACGATTTTATTTTGTTTAGATTATTGTCTATACATGTATTTGATGCATTGATGCCAATTATAAGTAGGAATTGAGATAAAACTTGTAATCTTGACATATATGAACTTATAGGCTAATACTTAAGTGAAATATTGCATGTTAGTATTAGGATTGAGATAATATATCAAGTAAAAATATGTATATAGATGTTATAAAGGATGGTTTTAAGTTTGTATGTTGAGTTTAAGATTTTGGATGTTAAAAAATGAGGTGAAACAAGAGATGAATAAGTTAAGTTCTTGAAATCTAAAACAAGGAAATGAGCATGAGGGGTACATGAGTAATTGTTTTAAGTCATGCTCATTGGAATTTCAAAACAAAGGAAAATTTAATATACGAGAAGAAACATGGCTAGAATACGACCAATTGTATCCAACCGTACTTCTTTCTGTTTTATTGTACAAAAACATTCCTAGAACAACATGGTTAATACACAATCTTCCTGTGTCGTCATGTTTCTCTTTTGTTAAGAAACACAACCAGAACATGACATCTCTTATTTCCCCATGTTCCTTTTTGTTTCTCACATGTATAGTGTGTCAAGTGAAACACAGCTAGAACACGACCCATTGTATCTCACCGTGTTTCTCTCTTACCTCAATGTGCTTTGCTTTTGATGAAACGGGGGGAAACACGACTAGTTCTATCACGTCAAGTTTCTCATTTGTGCATCGTGTTTCTCAAATGTTTCTATCTAAAGAGAAGCATGACTAAAACACAACTACATGTATCACGTCGTGCTTCTCTTTGAGTTCCAAAATGCGAACGAGCATGATGTAAACATGATGCAATGTAATTGATTGTGCTTCTCCTTGTGCGTATACATGGGGTGAAACACAGCCGTGCACCTACTCATGTTCTTCACAAAATTTGAATAAAATAAAAAATAAAAATAAAATGAAAAATATAAATGATAATTAACATGATATGTTATCTAATTTGTAAAATTAAGCATGAGTTAAGTGAATTAATAGGTTCAAAAATAAAATTTGATTTAAGATAGTTTTAAGCATAAATGAGTATTGAGTGTAAAATGAACTTAATATATAATCTTAGGTTTAATTTAGCTTAATAAACTATAATACAGAGTCTCCCGGCGATTGAGTGAGTGGGTCGATCTTTCATTCGTCAAAGTCAAAGCGGCAGCACAAGTAGATGCAACCGTGTTAGATAATCTAGGTCTTTCAATATCACAATCAAAATCCTTAATCTCCAACATAGGTTGTGTAGAGTTCACTAAGAAGAGTAGTAAACAAGGGGGTGACCGGCAACAAAACTCACTTAAGATCATTTGCGTTTAACAAAAGGGTACAAGGAAGATATTAATTACAAGTGCCGAATTAACGACACTTGAAGCAAAACTTCGATCTAAGAGTGATTGGACCACCTCAAATACAGTTACTGTAAACCCCCAAAATTTTCATAATCCTTAAAAATAATTCTAGAAGTATAAATATCAAAAACCCGAAAAATCAACTTGAGATTAAAACTCAATTCTAGACCGAGTCAAATACCGGAAACGAAACCCTAAAACTCGAACCAAGTTAAAACTTAATTCCAAATGAGAACAAAAACGAGTTTTCTCAATCTTGAGAAAACAGGAACCCTTGAAACGAAATATAAAGTCTAACTACCGGTTTAATCAACGTCCGTACATCAATTAAATTACCTAACCGTCTTCTAACACGCAAATCAAGACAATATATCCAAATAACGATCAACAGCAAAATCTTAAAACCTTCGATAAATTTCAGAAATCACAAATTTCAAATTCTCACCAAAAGTCAAACTGAGTCAACTCATAACCCTAGACTCGGTTAAACGATTCCGAGAACTAAAAACTATTAAATAATCACAAATAAAATAAAATATAAATTTTCGAGCTAAAAATTCTAAAACGATCAAGACTCGAAAATTATACGATCTTACGAATATCTCGACGAAAAAGAAATCAAAACGGAACCCTAAAAGTCAACAAGCCTATAACGAACCCTAGTGTTTAAGATCCGGCAATCCCGCGTTTTCAAACCCTAGAAAACGAAATTAAGTTAATGACCTAGAATAGTTCGTAATAACATAGGATAACATAAAAATATCAGATTCGCAAATTTCGAGTGACCTTCGGACCCAAACGGGATCGGTTCTCGAAAAGCGTGTCCCGGAGCTCGGAATATTAAAAATATTCCGTTTATACCAATAGACTCGTAAAAATACAAGGATTCCAAAAATATCAGTTTTAGAATTTTTCGGTAGTTAAAAATTACAGATATCGCATTATTACGCGTATTTTTATTACTACCGGTACTTTAATTGTCTAGTCTACTATTCATAGTACTTTTCTACTATTCATTACTATTCACCTATCTCTACTTTTTCTTACACCTATTTCTTACACCTACATATCTATTTTCTTACTTTTTTCATTTCCAATACAACTTTAATCACATCAAACTTTACACATTACTTCTTTATTACACAAACAAATAAAACAAATAAATTTCTCTCTCCTCACATGCCCAAAACCGGCGCCTATCTCCCTCCCATGCATCTAATTATTTTTCTTTTTCAATTTATTTTATTACATCTAAATTCCACTCCAAAAATTCTATAAATACCACCTCTCCTCTTCTCATTTCTTCACACCTTTCTCAAGTAAAGAATTTATGCAAAAATTCTCTCTAAACACTCTCTCCATACTCTTACAAGAACTCTCTTTTGTAAGAAGAAAATCTCTCCTACCAAAACTCTTTTTATGTAATACAACTACCATCTCTCCATAACCACATAACCATACATTCACTACCATCTTCATACCTCTTACATACCTTAGGTAAATATTTCTTCCATCTATTATTCATCCATGTCATGTAACTTAACATGACTATGGTGTTGTTTTGAAACTCATATGAGTAGTAAAAGCAACAACATGTTCATGTTTTGTTCTTGTACATAAGCTTCCTATTTTATTATGTTGTTATTATTATTGTGATTATTTGCTTATATATATAGTATTATGTACATTATGTATATATATTTATTTAGAGCATATAAGCTCATTTGTTATTTATTTATTTTCAAGTTATGCAATTTATTTATTTTATGTTGATATTAAGACTAGTCTTTCTAGTCTTAGACTTGTCCATATCAAGTCAAAACAATCTTTTATTTATTTTCTTTAATCTTTCGGGACTAGTCCATTCTTAGTCCCGGGATGCCTTGATAAAGCTAAGGCTCCAATACTTGATCGGGATTCCTTGAAGAAGCTAAGGTTCCCAATGCTTGATATTTTATTTTCTTGCTCGTTATTCATTTCTAGTATTTTCTTATGTTCCTATCAATTTATATGCTCATAATACTTGCAATTACATAATGCTAATGTCTCAACTAATCCAAAAATAGAATTTTACTTTACTTAATGAACTCAAAGCTAAGTTTCCAATTATATGATTTACCACAAAAACATGAAGTTATTATCAACAACCTAGAAATAGAATAATACAAGTTTTCTCAAAGTTTTCTTAAATAACAAGGATAGTTTTACCAAGAAAACATAAATAAATATTTTCCTTGTATTTTATGGTAATCTAAGTTTTTAGAAAAAATAAATCGTTAATATTGAAAGTATAAGACCTAAACTCTTTTCTAAGTTAAGAAACAAATTAGTTTTCAAAGTTAAGATAAAAATCAACTCATAAAGTTATAAATCCACTTAGGAAAAATAATGATTTTTAAATCTCTAAAAAGAAGGAACTCATTTCCAAAAGAATATAAATAGATTAAACAAAAATGGATTTTATCAATAAAAGATGATTCTTTTCAAAAGAGATGAAAGAACGAGTTTTGGAAAGTAAAAGCTTATATTTTAGAAAGGAATATAAGAAAACAAGACTCATTTTCTAGGACCATCTTAAATAAACAAATTATGAAAAGGTTTTCGACAAATAAATTAATCTTTTATCACTAGAAATGAAATTTATGAAAGACTAGGGTTAAAGGAGAATTTGCTTGTTTTGGAAAAAGGAATGAAGGAAATAAAACAAGGATGTACTCATTTATAATAAAAATATAAAGTTTCTTCCAAATACTTGAAAAGGAATTTATCAAAATAAGTTTTAAAAAGAATTGTTTTATGAAATAAATTGTTGAGACACTACCATTAGAAATTTTGCATATAAAGTGAGCTTACCTATATATTCAAAGTGTTTATCAAATATATAATTATATTGTTACAAAAGGATTTTCTTTAAAATGGAGTTGAGCTAGAAAATGGATTTTTGCAAAAGTTTAGAAAATTCGTCTTAAATCTTTAGCTAACGTTTTCGGAACCCAAATGACCTTTTATGACCAAGATAACCTTAGAAATGGATAGATCTTTTCGAATAGGTAGAAAACGGTATATTATATGCGAAATTCCGAGTTAAAATGAGCAAGTTATGGCCATTTTAAGTTGGAATTTCTTCCTATACGATTTTACCGCGATTTTAAGAGAAGTTTAGAATCTCCAAGAATAGAAATTCATGAAAGACTTATCCCGGAATTTCTTTTGTCTAGGTGACGAAGGATACGAGAATACCCTACCCGAGGATTACTACGACTAAGAAGATAGCGAAATGGACGAGTGAGTTATTCCTTCTAATTTCGTTACCTTGCTTGTGCTTGTAATGTAGTAGCATTAGTATACTAAGAAAAGATAAAAACGAATATATTTGGGGATTTCGGGATTATGCATATATATATGATTCTATTTTATGCGTGAATTGAGAACTAAGAATATCGCAACTTCGATCTGCTTGTTTAAATAATTTTGTTTACTTACTTGTATGATTGTTTATTGTTGCTAAATTGATTGATCGCCCCTAATAAACCTTAATAAGGTTTGACCTAAGAACAATAAAACGTTCACGCATAGCATCCATCGAGTCACATCTATTTCGGAAGGCTGCTACTCCTACGCGTAGAGTTGGATTGGCTGTGATCGTGCGGTGCCACGGGCCATGTTCCTTCCTGGAGAATCCAAATCGCTCGGGGAAAGCGACTCTAGGTTCGGAGCCGAGCCAACCGAACGCTGTGGGTGAGGACCTGGGGACTAGCAGTAGAAGGTCGAGGACCTTCAACCCCGATTCCCTAACCTTTGATACGGAGGGGTAAATCCGTTCTATATATGGTTTCCGGATGACTATATATATTCGCGTAAGCATGTGATTGTTGCATTGTATGCATAGCATATGTGTGTTTAAATAAATAAACTTGTTTGAAAATGTGGTGCGAATGAAAGGGAATATCTCACTAAGCTAGTTGTAGCTTATACCCCTATAGATTTTGTTGAAACAGGTATATTCGTGGGTTAAATTTGAGGATCATGACATTGAAGAAATCATGAAAGGATCGTTAAGCTTCTATGGAGGAAATAGAATCATAAGATAAGTAATTTTGTAAGGGTCTTTACATATAATGACTTATATGAATAGTGATGTATATTTATTTGAAGATAATAGATGGACAGGCCCCTAAGAATTACAATGAAATATGTTTATGATTTGTGATAAGTATTCTTTTTGCCTTGTTACTTATTTATTATCAATATAAATTGCGCTACTCCGATGCATTCCCTTGGTTGTGATGTACGCCTTGTGCATGATATGGAAGCCTTTGCATGACTAAGGTAGTCATTCTTAAGCTTTAGTATTGTGTACGGCGGACTGCCACGTTTAGGGTACCCCTCGGGGCGTGACAGTTACCAATGGCCACCTATTTGTAGCTGCTAATAAATCATAAGAGTAGCAGCCCTCACGCCAGGGACCCAAACATTAGTCTCGAATGCCTATTTATTGTGAATCTCTTCTTACTTGTCTTAGCACTTTTCAAATGAATTAGATTGATTAAGTATAACCAACTTAGCTAAGATTAGATTAATCTAGTCTTAATTTATAATTACCTTAGATTAATATGTTGGGTTATACCTTAAATAATAAGTATGTAATTTCTAAAATATGTTAGATCAAAACTATGTTTAACAAAAGATAATTTAACAAACAATGAAGAACTGTCTGTATCTTGATAGGGCGATTATTGTAGCCATGGCGGGGTTCCTACTTAATGTCTAATTAAATAGGTTTAATATAAATCTATGTTTTAATGAATTATAAACTACTGAATAAAAAATGAGTTTGAATGAGCACTATTTTGTTTCCTGGGGAAGCAACTTAATCTTTAGTTTTTCCAAGAGTTTGCTATGACTTAGCTTGGATGATAGGTGGATAATATTGACTTTATCACCTTATTAGTGCTTATAATATAGTTTCACCAAAATTAAAATAAACATAGTTGAATATGTATGGGGATTGGGTATTTGTATGCTAGTTGATGATTGTATTGTTTGATAAATAATTAAAATAAAAGTGATCACACATTGTTTGTAATAATTTGGTGGTTGTTGTTGATGAGTGTTTGTTACTTAATTAGTCACCTTAATAAATGGACTCAATACTATTTGACTATCTAATTAAATGGACATGCATTGCACGACAACATCTTGTATTAGCATGGTATTTACGTCTTGTATTAATACTCCGATTCTACAGTAATGCCAAAATAATTCAGTGGATCTATTTCTCCAATGGGTTACCGTAGGGTTTTCAATTCCATAAGAACTACGTAAGCTCGAAGGACGTTACCTATGTTGGGGTTCGCTTTAGGGATTAATACTTAAGGAGTTTTCTGAGGTTCTAAGGTGAAGTGGGGTTATGTTGATAATATATATATATATATATATATATGAATAACAAGTGAGCTTCAAAAGAAATCCTGTTTCCTTAGTTCTTTCTAAGGTGAAGTTGAGGTTATGTTAATAATATATATATATATATATATATGTAAATAACAATGAGTTGAGAAATCCTCCCTTCCTTAGTTCTCAATTTCTCCTGAGCGTGAATGACTTGAGCTGGTTCTTTAGCCCCTAAGAAAGGGGTAAATTTGCATTGGTATGGATTTAGTAATCCAAACATACATTTCATATGATTTAGTGTTGCATTGCATATGTTGGTTAATCATACTTGTTTGATAATCGTTTGGAGCGGGGTTTACTCATGTTAGTAATGGTCAACTCACATGCCTATTGTTCTTGCGTAGGAAAGCTTCAGGAATGGGCTAAGGATATGTGAAGAGAGAGTTGTTAGTCAGTATAGTCTTTGAAGATAAGAAGATGGACTTAGAATGTAAAATTTATGTTTTTTGTATTTAAGTTAGAGATTTTGTAATGTAGAAAATAAACTTAGAGTTAGATTAGTTGTATATGGTTTGAAACTTTATAATACGTATTTTATCTGTCATATTTTACTGTTTGGTGGGGGATACCGATTCTCTGCTATTCTAGAGGATCGTAAGAATTTATATATCCTTAGTTATCAAATTATTTTTATGCAATTAAAATTTGTTTAGCAAATATTAAGTAGAGTTTTGCAATCTTTGACTTGTAAAATGGTTTTCATATTATGAGTGCGTACGTGGTATGATAACTATAAGTCTACCCGTCTAGACCCTTTTTAGGGTTATGACAGCTATCAACTATTCTATCTAAAATGAAAGAGTAAAAAGGGAAGGTTTAAAGCACAAATAAGGAGAAAGATTCAAGAAATGAATTGATGTATATGTCTTTACCTTGGAGTATGATGCTTAAAGAAGCAATTAAGGAAGTTCATACTTTTGTATACAAAGGGATGAAATTGGTTGAGTCTCTTCTATTTTGTTTAATCTTTTGGATAATTTCTACTTTGCAGTTATCTTAAATGACGAGGGTAAAGGTTAATTTATCTAGATTAGTTTTGAAATTCTTGCATTAGTAACCTAATTGCATGTTATAGTAGGATTGAACTGAATAAAATGCATGATGACCCTTGACACTACCTAATAAGTTGAGATAAATAGATGGAAAGAGTTAGAAAAGTGAACTTTTTTGATTAAATGATAGGTGCCATTGAGGATTTGTTCTTCCTATGTCTTGTGCTTGAATTTGTCATTTGGTTCTCTTCAACTATTTGCTTAAAGACAAGCAAAGCTTAAGTGTGGGGAAGTTTGATAGGTATAAATTATCCTATTTATCCAAGGGTTATTTGATCTGGATTTGTAATAATTTTTGTTAATAATCCTATAAATTTGGGGTTATTATCTCTATTTCTTGACCTTAGGTTTACAGAACGTAAATTGTCAAGAGAAAGCAAAAAGATCAATAAATGCATGCAAAATAAGGAGATACTTCCTTAAGCACAACTATGGATGAAAAATAAGGATACAGTTGAGAATGAGGCATAATGTGCAACCGTGCTTAGTGGAGAAAATTAATCAAATACGAAGTACTCTAGGGCTAAAAACACACCAAAAGGGCAAGCATGCATAAAGAAAGATGAATCACGAACGCCTTAGAAAACATAGTCAAGTTTGAATCGGGACCTTAATCGAAGAAAGTCATCACAGCCGAGAACGCATGCAAGAATGCATAAGTATTCCCCTTAGAAGAAATTTTACACAGTTGGAATTGCATTAAGAAGCAAGGCTACTATTAAAAAGAACTAATGTGTAGTAAAGAAGATGCAGTCCGTGGCTCGGCTATGATTTACATTAGGTTTCGACAACTAATGATAGCATCATTTATACTATACATACTCACTTTTCACAAAACCCTCGAGGATAATAGAATGAAATAGTACAAATATAGTTAGTGAATATTAGTAGCAAAAAACATTAGTATTGTACAAAGTAGTACTTCTAGAAAGGATTTTTGGATAGATTTTTGTTGTTTGTTGTAGGTCTCACAATTGCCATTGGACCTCATTGACTCCAATTCACTAAGGATCATGGTTTTGTTGTCTTATCTCATTATGATATTCAATTTCCTCTTTGAATCGTTGATTTGTGTTGCTCTATCCATGGAGGAATAGTTGAATTAAGTTAGGTCTTATGGTCCTTAAGTTGAACTCATGTAACACCATTGTGCTTAAATTGAATTTGTGCTCATTTCTTTATTTTAATAGCTTGAGCTAATTAGATCTTGATTTTGTGCAATGCACGGTAAGGATTCAGGTTTAATTTTTCTAAAATAGATTGAGAAATCATTTTAATAAATAGATCTGGGCTATTGATGAGAATTGTTCATAATATCTAGAGATAGAGTGGTGAAATCCTTCTACATTTTGATTAATCAATCATTTGAATTCTGATTCTTAATGCAATTCTAAGTTGCTAATGATTAGGAAGGGATTTCAATTGTCAAACTTAGGATTAGAAGTTGATGATCTCGAGAGAGGCTTTAACATATCTTAGATAATTCACAGTTCAAGAAATCAATACACAACTTATTAAGATTCTTTTAAGTTACATGAATAAACATAAGGTGAAGCATGACCTAAGCGCCTTATGAAATGAGATATCTTAATTTTCTTGTGCGTGTTATGAAATTTGTTAGCTTTTAGCTTAGTTTAGATTGTTAGTTAGGTAAACTCCTCCATTTTGGTAGGCTAGATAATAGGAAAAGAGTGAGTAGAAGTAATTGCCAACTTTCTCATAGAATACGACATAGATCCATCTACTATGCTATAAAGGTGGCTTGCTTATGAAATCATAGCTGGATAAGATTTAGTAAAAGAAGTATGCTTCAAGACTCGGTTTCAACCAATCCACAACCACTTGGCTTCCAAATACCCATAAAAGTGATTAAATAAATCAACAAGGTATCCGACTAACCTAGTTCCTATGAATTTAATTTAATAATAAGTTTGGTAAATCATGATAGAAGAATCTCCCGTTTCATGTGACATAGGTTCGGCTCCCACTTAGAACAGAAAAGACTTCCCCGCAACTTCCGCAACCAACAATGTGAGGACATTTTATTCTCTTTATATCAGATTTAAGTAACAATTATGGGTAAAGTTGATATTGATTAGTTGAATGGTTAAATTCTTAACTCAAGGCGCTTAAGCTTTGAAGGAAATTCATGTGTTTGTATTGATGCTAGGCTATGTCAATGTGTTGCAAATGATTAGTTAGGATGGCTAAAGTTGAAATTGAGACAAGCTGATAACCACAAGTCTTATGGTCAACTTAGAATATATTGAAACCATATAAGTTGCTAAGCAAAGTATTGTGATGGATAAAACAGTCGAAGAGTCAAGTCCCTACGCTCTTAGGCTGTTACGGGCTCAAAGAAAATCATGTAGGTGCATTTAATATGCACTTGGAATAGATGATGACAAGGGTGATATGATATAACCTAAGATTTTCATAGTTCATTGAAGTAAAGTTGCTGCTAAAACATAACAAAGAATGAGGAAGGAGTATGAGTTGCGCGCTGTTTTGAGAGGACAAATTTGAAAAGGGAGGTGAACAATCATATTTAATTTGATATCATGTTTAAGTAGGGTCTAAACAAAGTTGGTAAGATATTTATTGATTAATAGCTGGTGTCATTATTATGGTTGTTTTGGTGAAGCTTGAACAGAAAGGGACTGTTACTTAGATAGACTAAAGAATTATTATTACTTAATTTAGGCTAAGAGCCATGATTATCAAATTTATGATTTTACTATTAACTTGAGTGTATAGAATTAGTAAAAACATATAAAATTGTATAAAACTGGTAAAACCCTAAACGTATAGAATCATAAACCTAAATTTATATTTCTACACTTGAATAATATTAAAAAAAATATATATATAAAACCATAAACTCATAAAATTGTACGTTTGAATTGTGATTTGACATCTATGCTAAATGCTTTGGCCAGAAAAAGAGAGAAAAAGTGCTCTTTAAGTTGATATTATACCTATGGCTATATATAAAGAATTAATAATTGAAGTAAATTAAATTTGGGTAAAGTTGGTGATTTATAGATTGGTGAGAGTTGGGTTGTTAGTTGAATCAAGAAGTTATGGCACTTTGTTAACCTCTTTATATTATTAAACTTAATAGTGAAGTAAAGTGAAGCGGCCAAAAAAAAGAAGTAAAGTGAAGAAATCAGGAGGTTGAGGGGGTATTGTTGATGCTGAGATAATAGAAGAAAATATTGTTAGAATAGATTCTTATTTGTCACCAAGTTCTATATAGTAAGTGCTTATAGCTACATAGGTACTGTATTGCAGCTCTGTTGTTTGGCTTAGGGTGTGAACAATACTGATTGATCTGGTTTACTCCTCAACCAAACCATAAACCATATATCATAGTTTTTTTTTTTTTAATTTGAATAGATACAGTTCAATTCGTAATTTTTTTCAAATCTAAAACAAAGGTTCATTTGTAGATTGAATTTTTTTTATTATTAAAATTAAAATATATTTTATCGAAAAGTTTCAATTACATATTTCATATCACCAATGTGAATGCAAAAAATGATATTTAAAATTAATTATTTATCTAAATAAGTATGTAAAACTTATAATGGAGGAGATTTCATCCATATATTAGACTTAATGAAATAGGAATATGCTATCCAAATAAGAGGCACAAATTTTTATTTGCTATATACTTCTAAATAATATATTATCAATTATATAAACCCATAAGTAACTAAATAATAAAAGTATATTAGAGGCTAAAATCTAAAAAGTATCTTATTTATAGATACACCACAACAATTGAAACATGATGTAATCTAGTTGCATCTCCCTTGTCTTTCAAGTGAGAGGTTTTAGGTTCAAATCCTCCCTTCCCGTTATAATGGCAAAAAAAAAAAAAAAAACGCATGATATAACCATTCTAATTTTATTCCCATTAATGATATATATCTAAATAATTAATTTTTTAATAAAAAATTAAAAATATGTGTCTTAAACTTTTTTTAAATATGTAAAACAATTTGGTCGAACCATATGATTCGAACTAGGGTCCCAAACCAACTTGCAAATTATTTACCCCTTCATTGAACCAAACCACTGACTGAACTATTTCGTAAAAGAACCAAAACTTCAATTTGATTTAGTTTGATCTAGTTTGATTCGAGGTTCGATCAATTTTTTTACACAACCCGAATTTGGGCAATGCACTTGATGTTGTCCCTTTCTTCACATAAGACATTGTGTTGTTATTCTTGTATTTTCATCTCTAACTTCTAAAACATTCATCACTAGTTTACTCAACTAAAAGTGTGCCTTTCTTTATGAATTTGAATAAATTATATAATATGAAAATTAATTACTTTGATAAATGTTATGTATAATGATAAATACTTGTGATAATTTTTTATGCAAACTAAATATGTATATGATAATCAATATAAAATAATGATAATCAGTATATAATAATCAATACATATAATAATCAATATAATGATAAATGTAATACCCAAGTTTTTCATAAATAGAATTAAAGTAAGAATTTTTGTATTTGATTGTGTATGTGGTAGTATTTGTTATTAAAGTAAAATGTAAGTATAATAGTTTTTATAAAATTTATTTAGTAAGAATAGAAATTTAAATTCATCAATGGATTTGATTGAGAAAATTGTTAGTTATGTATTTCTTTTATTCTTTTAGAGTATTGAGTTTCGTAAAAAAAAATAATAATAAATTCTAAATTACCTATAGTATTGATATAAGTTCCTATAAGAGGTTATTTTGTTGAATAGAAATTTATAAGTTATTGTGTTACTAAACTTTGTTTTGAGTTAGGTTAATTAATAATTCTAATGTTATAGAAATATATGTTAGTACAATATGTGTGGTTTTAATGTTTTGGCTACCAAATTTAAAGCTTGAAGACCACCACAACTCCCATGCACACACACACACTTGATTAAGTTTGAAAAAGCCTCAAAAGTCAAATATGAATTTATATATATGCATGTGTTTATCTTTTAAAGAGGCAGAAATTTTCCTCTTCCTTGCTCTCTCCTCTCTTTCAACACCGATGGTTACACACACACACACCACACATCAACTTCAATTTCTTCTTTTTAAATTGTCAAGAAAAGCAAGACAAGCTTCCATCTTCAAAACTAAGCAAGTTTAAGTAAGTGTTTCTTGTTTTATTCTTTTTATTTGCTTGTTTGAGTAGTTATAGGTTAAGAGTTGTTGTTGGTTTATGGTTGATTTTAGAAGTTCATTAGTTTGGTTATGAGTTTTAGTTATTGATATGTGAAGTAAGGTGATAGAAAAGTGGAGTTGAAGTTTCAATGGTTGAAGTAAATGGTTGGATTGATAGTTGGAGTTGATGTGGTTTTAGAGATGAGTTAAAGGATTTAGAGGGGTGGATGGTGAATTTGAGTCTTGTATCATGATATACAAGTGTTCTGGATGAAACCAGACAATTGGAATTGGTTAAAGTGTGTATAAATTACATGAAGTATGTGTGAATTCGCTGTAGAAGTACCATGACTCATGGTGGGGGGCATGGTGATTTTGACATGGTGAAATATGGGCCACTATGGGGCATGGTGAGGGTTGTGGTGAGTTTTCATTTCGTTCGCCTTGCACCCCAAGGTGTTGGCAAGGAGCGTGGTGGCTACTGGTCATTATTGGCTCCTTAGCATGGCCATGGTGGGGGCATGGTGAGGCTTATGTAATGTTCTATCCAACACGACCTTGGCACAGGGCGTGGTAGGAGGCATGGCGGCTTCGAAGTGTTTCTTTGCTCCTTTAGCTTTAGAATCTTGTTTAATCCTTCTTTAAGTATATGGTAATATAAACTTTTCTATCTTATAGGAACTTTAGATCATGAGTTGGATTCCCGTTTGACTATTACAACGATTAAGGAGCATGCACGGGTGAGTAACTTGAATTCTAGCACTTTGTTTGTGCTTATAAGTAGTGGAATATAGTTTAATTGTAATTATAAGGAATCAGTTGCATGGGAATAGGAATTATTACATGGTATGTAATGTATCTTTGAATTGCAATTCTTAATAGTCGAAGTGACAACCACTTGTTTGAAATTACTATATAGCTGTCTCATTGAGTGTTTAAAGTTGATATGATCACTTGATATTATAGAACTAAGTTTAACAGACTTCTAATATTAATATGACATGCATTTCATAACATCATATTGCATTAGCATGGTATTCTTGTCATGTATTAATGAATTCGATTATGTGATAATGCTTGTTGGGACCAGTGAGTCTGCTTGTAGGTTACCATAGGGTTGTTGTAAACCCTTTAAAATTTCGATTAATTTTAAGTTTGATCTTAGAATTAAAAGTCAACCAGAACCCTAAAGGTCAACAAAAGTCTAGTACAAACCCTAGAATTTAGATCCGGCATTCCCGTATTCTTTAGCCCTAGAAAACAAAGTTGGGTTGATTAGTAATAATAGTTCGTAATATCTTGAGAAAATATAAAAATATCATATTCACGAATTTCGAGTGTCCTTCAGACTCAAACGAGATCAATTCTCAAAAAACGTGTCGTGTAACTCGAAATAATAAAAATATTTCGATAACACCGTTAGGACCAATTTAATACAAGGATTTCAAAAATATCTGTTTCGTAATTTTTTGGTAACTAAAAATAACAGATATCACATTTATACACGTATTTTCTTACTATCGGTATTTTACTAGTTACATCTACTTTACATTACATTATTCATTACTATTCTACACTATTTATTTATCTCTATTTTTTCTAACACTTACTCTTATAATACCATACACCTATTATCTTTACTTTTTACCTTTCTCATAACTTTATATCATATCTACTTTACAAATTATTACTTTTTATATACAAAAATCCAAAAAATTACATCTTCCTCTCCCTCCTCTCTCCATGGTCGGTGCCCCTCTCTCTTCCATCTATCTAATTTTTTATTTTTCAATTTATTTTATTAAATCTAAATTCACTCCCTATTTTCCTATAAATACCCCCCTCCTCTTTTACTCCATTCACATATTTACTACTCACAAACTCACTACCAAATGTCTCCAAAATTCTCATCTCATAACTCTCTCCACAAACACTCCAAAACTCTCTCAAAATCTTCTCTCAAAACCCTCTTCTTCTTCTTCTACAAACATAACCACCATTCTTACTTTAGGTAAGAATTCTCTTTAAATTTCTCTTATCATGTCATGTAACTTTACATGACCATGGTGTCAGTTTCTTAAACTTAATGTTATGGAAGCTACACTATGTTCATGTATTGTTCTTGTTCATGAATATGTATTTATGTAATTCTATGTTGTTATTTTTCTCATATTATTATTGATTTTATGCAAACCTCTTATATATGTAACTAGATATAATTATGTATATATAATCTTTAGAGCATATAAGCTCATTGTTATTTATTTAATTCCAAGTTATGCAATTTATTTATTTATTTCATGTTAAGACTAGTCTCTAGTCTTAGACTTGTCATCATCAAGTCAAAACAATATTTGCTTTCTTTTCCTTATTTCTTTTGGGACTAGTCCATTCTTAGTCCCGGAATACCTTGATGAAGTTAAGGTTCCCAATATTTGACATATTTCCTTACTTGCTTATTTTATTATATCTTTCTTATATTTTCATAATTTTATGATTTCATATTCATGATCATGTATGAACATATTGATTTTGTCTCAACAAGATAAAGAAGGAAAAGTTTTCTTAAAATAGAAGTTTTTCTCTAAAAATAAATGTTGTCATGAAGGAAACGATTTTTCATGAAAACTTAGGAATTTATCTTAACAAATCTTTTCTAAAAATCTAGAGGAATTCATCATAAATTTTAATAACCAAGGAATATAGAAATTTTTTTCAATACATACATACACTTTATAAAGTCATAAAATGGAAAAGAATTCTTGTTTAAATAAAAATTTTACTAAACTTCATTTTTCCACCAATACTTTGGAATATAAAGGAATAGTCTAGTTTGGCAAACACCAAGAAATTTCCTTCCATAAAAATAGAATGATCTTAAGGATTAAGATTAATGAACAACTCAGGAAATCATTTCTTTAAATATAGAATTATTACTACTTTCGAAAAGTATTAGAAACTAAAAAAATTAAAATCATTCTTTTGAAATTTAAAAAGACTAAGGAAATGGAATTAAGGAAATGAAAATACTCATTTAAAATAACTTGAGAAATTTTCTAGCAAACTAAGAAGAAATTTTTAAAAGCTTTACTTTTCCAAATTTTTGAGAAGACTTTACTTTTACCAAAAATTCATAGTTGAGATAACTTCATTAATTTCATGCATTTAACATGAGTCTATATATATATATATATATAATATATATATATATACACATATATTTTAAAGGTCTTTCAAACCATTATAATATCTATATCTTTGATACAAGTTTTTGTAAAAAGAAGAAAAAGTAACTTTTGCAAAATTCGTGGTGAATCTTATCACCACTGTTTAGAATCTTAAACGACTTAGTTTGATGAAAATAGTTTTATAATTAGATAGATCTTTTCAAATAGGTAGAAAACGGTATATTATATGCGCAATTCCGAGTTAAAATAACCAAGTTATGACCATTTTAAATTAGAATTACCCTCTATACGAATTTTAACGATCTTATGATATAGTTTTTGATAAGTACCATAGAATCAACAAGAAATACTCATTATGGGTATTCTTCTTGATTAGATGATCTCGAGGAAGAGTGTTCGTACCCGGAGGATTATTTCGATTAGTGAAATTACCGATCGGCTCATCCATAAGAAATAAGTGTCATCATGACTGAGTGAGTCTACTCCTCTTTATTTTTCATATTCATGTTTGTGCTTGTAAAATTAGTTGCATTAGCTTTAAGGGAAGATAAAATGGAAGTTGTATGATAATATGTTGAAAGAATATTAAGTATATCGAAGCATGAAATGCTTGTAATAAATTGTATGCTTACTGTCGCATTGAAGTGTTTGAAATTGGTTGATTATTTGTAAGAAATTAAAATATAACGGCTAGGCTTTAATTAAAAATTTACGCATGCACTTCATATGTTGAGTCACATTGCATTCGCTATTATACAATTGGTGGGACAAGTGCATGATAGTGGTGGTAGGCATAACCGGTATATCATGTATGTGGCGAGTAAGAGTTAGTAAAAACTACATCAATTGGTGGCTAGTAGGAGCCGCTAATAACTACATATTTTTTATGGCATATAGGAGCCAGTAAGATCTATAAAAATGTTTTTAAATGGAGTATTGGCCGTAATGGGCTGAAATACCTAACCATGAATGAATGGCGTAATTAAAATATGATTCCCGAAAAACCATATGGCTTGTATGCTCACGTGTTGTTGCATCTCATTTGCTTGCTTAATAAACTTGGTTGATATTTCGTTTCAAGTATGAATTTTGGGATTTACTCACTAAGCCCGTGAGCTTATGCCCTTATAGATATTTGCATTCTCAGGAACACCTATTTTTTACCGAGGTTTCCTCTTATCCACGTAAGTTTTCTTTTGGAGCTTTTGAAGGAAATCTACTTAAAGAATTAGATTAGAATTCTTGAAATTTTGATGTAGCATTAAATTATTGTAAAGACTATTAGTTATTCGATCTTTGTTTTTAGGGGGGTTGCCCCTAAAAATATGTAACAGATTTTTATTATTAATATTATGATCTATTTATTTCTGGATTTTGTATGTTCATTATTACTTGCTTAGACCACACTTCCCAAAAGCATCTCCTATTACCGTGCTAGACGCCTTACATGTAATAGTAAGACTTTCGCATGACGAAGGTGGTCATTCTTGAGTCTTGATATTATATGTGGTGGGCTGTCAATTTAGGGTGTCTTTCGGGGCATGACAGTTGTCAACTTCGTAGAAACTATGCAGGCTTCGAAGGAGGTCGTTTGTGTCGAAGTTGGCTTAAGAGTGTTAATACTTAGTGAGATTTCTCAAGTTTTATGACAAGTGTAAGTCCTATTTTGAAAACAAAAATGATTTTCTAAAAGATTGCTCGTGTCCTGTGAGGCTCTGTTAGAAACTATTCTCCTAGGCGGGTTAGGTGAAGAGAAAATCCTTCTACTTTAGCATTGAGGGTGTAAATCCCCATAGGTTTGAATTCTGGTTATTCAAACCACGTTTATTGCATATGATTGATCCATGCATTACATATGATTGCTAATTCTACTTGTTTGATCTTAATGTTTGTGCTAAGATTTTGTTATTCACTGAGTTTTATGAGTTCACACTCTCTTAGACTGTTGAATTACAGGGTTTTAAGCAAGAAGACCTAACCAAGCTCAAGTGCGAGAGTTAGACTTTTTGGACCACGTGTTTTGTTAAGGTGAAGACCATATATGTAATAGAGACTAGTTATGGTTGTAATAGCTTAAGTTAAGTTTGTTTATCTTTATAGCCTTTGTGGTTATGGGGTTCGGTTCAAGCCCCATAGACCTTGGTTTGTAAAGCTTTTATGAAGTTCTAGATTTGTTATATGTTCCTTTGTGGTTATATATATATATGTGTGTATGTATGTATGTATGTATGTATGTATGTATGTATGTATGCATGCATGCATGCAATATCTTTCTTCCTCAAACAACTTTCGATCATGTTTTTATTGTCCACTTCATTTGGGGAACATTAGTTGTATAGTGTTTGTAATATACAAGAAAATATTTTATAGTGAGGGGTATTAGTATAATGTATAATTGTTTAAAATGGTATTTTTGTCTTGGAACAGATGAATTTGGACACGGGAAAGTGGTACGTGAATGACCGGACGATTTTGGAGTAGGCCGACATATAGGCCGCTGGCCTAAATACAAAAGATGATGGCCTAAACACTAGTTTAGAGCTTCGAAGGAAAAACTTTATGAAATGGGAAAACTGGCCCTAGGCCGACGTACCCAAGAAGGCCACCAACCTAAGTGGCGGCGTTGAATAATTTGGAACGACCCAAGACATTGAAGTTGCCAGCCTTATTTCCTATGCATACCAACCTAAATCCTTTTGAGGATTAACTCTATAAATACATCCTAAACTCGACCCTAACCCTCATAACCTCTCTTAAACATAAACAAACCCTAGACGGCACTCTCTAAGGAGGATTTCATCAAGGAATCGGGTAAGTGACCTCTCCTAATCCATTAGTTGATCGAGGATGTGTTCTTTCTAAGATTTATTTTTGATTGGTGAAGGGAATTGATTGCTGGTGGAAATTGGAGGAAAACCCTAAGTGTAGGAATTGGGGGATTTCATATCTATGATCGATTGAATAAGGTAAGACTCAAACCGAAACTATAATTCGTAGATCTTAAGTGTTAGGAGAATTCGAATCATAATTGTTGTTGAGAACGATTGTGAATGTATGAACAATGATGAACAGTGATCTAGAGAATTAGGGTTTCATTATTTCTTGGTGTTGATTCGAGATCTGGTGATTTATGGGTTTCAGGAGAAAGGTGTGTTGCAGATTCTAGATTGATGAATTAGGGTTTAGGATTATATTGTCTTATGTCGTTATAATGTATAATTGATTAGTAGAACAGGTGATTTTTTGTTCAGGTGTTTAACTGAGAATAGGATTTCAATTTCTTAAGCACAAACAGGTACGTCCTTACCATGCTTGTTTGTTTGTGCTTGTGGGACTAGTTTACAAATCTGACCTAATTGTATCTTAGTATAATTGAATCGTGTGTTGGTTGTGAGGGGCTACAGTTTGTAAAGACCACGCAGAGTGTGATACTAATGCTGGCATCCTGATGATCTATTTGTGAAGTTGTCCCGAGTAGACTTGTGCATAGAGATGATTCAAATAGTTTAGGAATAGTGCGAGTACAGCACTCGAGTGTGTAGGAGATTCCGAACACCATATATGTATTATATTACCTATTTTCCTATATTGCTTGTTTTTAAGGAGTCTGTGCTACTCCAAATTTAGGATTTGCAGATGATCTTGAACTATGTTTATACGGGATTAATGAAAAGATAATAATGGTGCTTGCTGCATTAGATATTATGTTGTGTGTGTGAACTATGTGATGCATGATCATACTTGTGCTTTCGTTTGGATGTACTGGGCCTTTGTGCTCATCTTTTTTATTTTTCAGGAACAGGTGCAGACCAGATAGTGTATGATTTATCTGAATTTGATGTGTTCGTTGAGCCTAGGGATGATAGTGGACCCGATTACCCAGCTGATATGTAGATGGCTAGAGTGAAGTTTTATTTATCATGTCGAGTTGTTAATTTCCTTTAGGTCCAACTGAAAAGATTTTGTAAGTTGTTAGTTTTATGTTTTATGAGGATTTTTATCAGTTGGCTTGGTTTATGCCAACATAGATGTTATTGAAGTTATTTATATGGATTTTCATATTGAGTATCCTTTATGTGAGTTATGGAGTTATGATGATATGTATTATAGTTTAGATATTTATAGCCTTTGTGTGTGCCTTTGAAGAGAGGACACGTGGTGGGTTGTAATACCTTAGTTTAGAGCGTTACAGTGTTTATGTAACTTTCTAAAGGCCTCAATTAATTACATGGCATACTATTACGACTAAGATCTTCTATAGGGGTGTGACAAAAAACTAATATAGATATAAAATATACAAAAAAAAATTTGTATAGATGATGATGGATATAAAGTAGAATGAATATAAAAATTCAATAATCATTAAACAAAAAAGATGCTGTTAGAATAAGAATAGATATAATTAATTTAAATATAAAATACATAACAATTATATCATTTTAAGAAAAACTTGAACCTTCAATACATATTAAAGGCATAAAATTTATAAACAGACTTATACGATATATTATTAATGAATAAATAAATAATAGAACAAAGTGTAGGCAATGATCAATTCATAATAAATTGAAGAGGGGTATAGAAATGAAACCTTAATAACTATTTTGTAATACAGATTATAAATGTGCTAATGTATCTTGAAGCAAAAATTAAATAAGAATTTGATTATACTTACAATAGCTCTATCATGATTACACAAGGAAAAAGTAAGAAGATATTTTAATCCATATATGTAGTAATAAACATCAAAAAGTAATAATACAATAATGTATATGTATATACACACATATGTATATAACATGAGTTGGAATATATATATATATATATATATATATAAGTGAAAAGCTTGAGGGAACAATATCCTTCGGTTAGGATTGATACTTATAAATAACATTTATATATAATGAACGGTGTTATTATAAATATATATGTGGTGTACACGATGAGTAAAATTTATATGTAATTGCTCTTATATAAATTATCTCATCAAAAAGATTATTAACCATCCTCTCAAAATTTATGCATCGTATTAAAATGAAATAGACTAAAGAAATAAACTATATATTAATACATGTATAGACAATAATGAGTTATATATATATAATATATATATATTGGTATATATTTCTTATACTTAATTTTGACAAAATAGAAAAAAGAAAAGATAAGTGAAACATGTCTAATAATAATAGAAAACTGTAAAGTGGACTAGATATATTTAAATAAATTAATAAATATTATGCCAATAAATTGGTTTAGTACTGCCCCAACATATTGCAAAAGTAGCGTAGTTTTCTATAAAAATTATAGTATTTCGGAAGCTCCTCTTGTAATATTAATGGTTACGTAGTATATCCTACCAAAAAAAAAAAGAAAAAAATGTTTACATGTTATTTGTTTTACAAAGAATGAATTTAAACTTGCATTATAAAACAACTCAATTAGTAAAAGTGAATCACAAATAAGGACCATATACAATAAACTAATATTGATCATAATTTATTGAAAAATAAATCATTATGATTATTTATACATTTGAATCCAATGAGAACCAAACAAAATGTGATAAAGACGCTAAAAGCAACTTAAATAGGACTTTACGTAAAATATTTAATAACCCCTTTATTCTAATCCATGTATATAGGCATTTTGACAACAATATAGCTTTTCTTAAAGATTTACTACAATTAATTAGTTATGATGATCATGTGAGTATTTGTATGATCTTCCACATTGTTTTGTACTTATAAATTTAGCTGCACTTTCTAATATATATTGTGAAACTGTTAGTGTGGGAGGTTGGGGAGCATAATGCATGCGCATGTTGTTTATTCTATGATGCTAAAATGCTATATAAAGTGATAATATCTCTATTTGTGTAATATTGTTGTACTATAATATGGAATGAGTGTCTGTGGAAACTTAATGATCACCTCAATAATTGGATTAATAATTATTCAGCCATATTAATGAAGTAGTTATGCAATGCATAGTTGCAATTCTGACATTTTTATTGGTCACTACCACTACATGATAGCTCTTCTAGGCCAATAGATACGGAGTTTTTGTATGTTTCACAAAAACCTAAAAATTTCATTGCACGTATGGTTGATATGTGCCTCTCTATGCGAACATCACTCTACCAAATGGAAATTAAGTGGTACATCAGGGAATGTCGTCCATTAAGTGGGGATTAGGAAGTAGTTGTTGCTTAGGAGCATGCGGTCTGTAAAACTAAACTTTAAAGTTTTTCTTTTAAAGAAAAGTTAAAATGTATAAATGATTTTAATCATGAGGGGTACCCCTATTTTCTATTGAAACCCTAAACCTTAGTTCACTAGGCATTGGCAACATAACATTGTTCCCAAAACTCTAGTATCAGAGAGCGTAAATCCTTACCACACTTGGATTCTAGCAACCAAGTGCACTTGTTGTATTTTCTAGGTTTGCTTAATAAAACTTATGTGAATTTGCTTGACGTATGGTTGTGAGAGATACTCACTGAGCTATGTTTTTGCTTACCTCTACAACTCTTTTACGAGATCATTGCATGTTGGATTAGGCAAGGGATTGAGTGAAGAGTGATTCTCATTTTGAATCCTTAAAGGTAGATAAAATAATAGGTTTTTTGTATGATGACATGGAAAATAATTAGATCAATAAAAATTTAGTTGGAACTCTATTTTGTGTAGGATTGAACACCTAATTTCACTATTTTATAAGGGATACCAAATCTCTATGATTTTGATGAACAATGAGGTATTAGTAGTGTTGGTCTCAAAAGAATAACCAAGAGGGGGTGAATTAGTTATTAATAAAAATTTCACTTTTCAAAAATTCAACCAAATTCACACATTTTAGTTACTCAAACATAATGGCTTTAAAACTTACTTGAAAACAATAAACTTAATAACCAAAAACTTTAATAAAAAATTTGGGTCAAACAAGTTCACTCAGATCCACAAAAGATCAAATAAAAAGTTCAAAGTTAAACTCCCAGTTTTATTGCCTGATTTAGTTTGTGCTTAGAAAAAGAACTTCTAGTTACTTTCTGATTTAGTCTCTGAGTATAAAATGCAGCAAAGCCAAACAATTAAATATGCACGAAATTTAAAGAGATAAGAGAGAAGAGAGTGCAAAATCGATTTATAGAGGTTCCGCCTTGAGCGTCAGTCCTATTTTCCAACTCCAGGCCAAGGACCCGATATTTCATACCAGTATGTTCTACTATCTAATCAAGAAATGAGAGTACAAGCTTGTTCAACTACAATGAACTTCAATCACTCTACTCAACCTATCTAGCTTCACTCAAGCTATTTACTAATCTATAGAGAAAGAAAGTCACTCTCACTCCTTTTATAATCTCTCACAAGAAAACTAAAACAATGAGGAATAAAGAAATAAAGACTTCCTCTCGGTTTAGTACAATGAAGATAATATAGAATAATAGTATTTGGCTCAAAGAAATTCGCAGCTTTCTATGCTTTTTCTTTTTCACTTATTTTCTATTTGAATTTCTGTTTGTTATATATATATTCTTCATTCCCAACGGCTAGGAAAAGATAAACTTTGTTCATGATATTTCTCCTTCATAACGTCTGCTTCCTTTGGATAAGATGAGAAATTGAACGTTGAAGATGATCTTTTTCCTATTTTGTGAACCTGTTGGAGATATTAATCTTGCTGTGAATGGGTCTTGGAAATTTGAATTTTATCAATTCAAATTATCCTCTAAAAATAACATATCATAATCTCTTGAAGATAAGACAAAATATCATTGATCGTCTTCTTCTTCAAATTCAAAAAATTTCAGCTTGTAAAGATAAACTTGATTATTGTTGAAGATCCCATAAATTTCGACTACTTAAGGACAAACATCCTCTTATATGGTTAAATTTGAAAAACAAATTTGTATCCCATTTCTTTGTAGCCATAAATCTTGTGATCCTCAAGCACTCCAGCTGTCTTTAATTCTCTTGATTTTAAATTCTTCTTGTTGTCCTTAATCACCGTGATTTTGGATTCATTGTCTTGTTAAAAACATGCCTAAAATACAAAGATCTTCATTATGATAGTCTTGAACTAATTTCAAAATTGACCTTGACTGTCTGAACTTGAATAAGCTGTCATGAACTTTAATTTGATATCAAGACCTTAATTTTTCAAAAATAAATCCTTAATCTAATAAAATTTGAATCCTCATGGATATTTAAACCAACTATGTGGAACATAATTGAATGTATTATACAAATACATTCAACTTTGGAGCTAGGTCTTCAAAACAATGAAACAATTAAAGAAAATCTTATTTGTAACTTTCTATTCGTGTTTTGCAGCTTTTTTGCAAGTTGCAGGTCTACTCTCTAATTTACCTTCTGACCATTATTAAGTGTCTTGTAAACCAACGATTTACCTTTTGAGTTATTTCTGACTATTATTTGTTCTTGAAAAAATTTCCAAACACCTTCTGAAATACTTTATGATTTGAATCTCTTTTGAAAAATATTTTCATAAATCTTTTATCATACTTAAGCACTACACACTTGATGAATTGTTGTAAAAACTAATACATGTTTTGTTATCATCAAAATCAAAATAGTAGACTTAAACATTCCCACCATTCCTTTCCCCCCCCCCCCCCCCCCCTCCTTTTTGATGATGACAAAAAATATTACAAAAATATAAATGACTTAATTATGAAAAACAATATATATTTTTTTTTCACTTACTCTCTCCCCCTTTTTGTTATCATAAAAAAAAAAAAAAAAAAAACTTTAACATTTGAAGTCTATTTTCTTTTAACTTTCCCCCCTTTTTCATCTCAAAAGGATAACTAATCATTTTTCAAGCAAACTTTCTCTAAAACTATTTTTATCACTAATTATTTACCAGCAAATAACATCTAATTGATTTAATAAAAACTTACTCCCCCTTTACATTTTTCTTTTAGAAAATAAGCTCCCTCTTAATATAATACCAATTGACTAAAAAAAATATTTGATTCCAATTATTTTCATGTCAAAACATGGAGAGCAAATAAGAAAGAATTAGAAACCATAATCAAGATAGTTAGAATAATTATACCAATTTCTTTTACACTTTTTCTTCTTGTTTATGAAAGTCACATTATTTTCTCTTCTAATTGAGGCAATTATTGATTTGATCATATTCCTTTGCTTTTTGTCCCAAATATGAAATCACTAACAAACATGTTATACTTTCTTACAAACCCATACAAATTTGGGTCTACTGAAAAGCAAGCTTGTATTATTTCGATTCTTTCTTTGTTAATCACTAAGCTTGTTTCTTTTGTAAAAACAATACTTTTCAATGTGTCCAACTTTATTGCAAAAGAAACACGCATAACATGTTGTATTATACCTTTGATTTATCTGTTGATGATAATTTCGCCTTAGATACACATTACCATATCTAAACCTACAGTCTCTGCTATACCTTCTAACATGATATTTTTGTTAATGGTACCCTCTGAAGTATCATTTGTTGTTACTATTCATGCTCTTTTTAACAGGTTCTTTATTCTTAGCAGAATCAACATGCACAAACTTACTTCCTTTAACAAACACAGACTTTTTCACATTATTTGATGAATTACCATGTTCATATTTGATGCGGATCCGACTACGATCTTAAATAAAAATCGGGTTTTGATCAATTTAGGGTTTTCTAGTTAATATGAAATTGAATCAATTAAAAAGGATATGGATGAAATTGTCGCTCGATAGATTACATGAACAACAATAACAAACTAGTTTGTAATCAATTTATAAATCGATAGGTTCCACGATCTATAAAACAATCACGGTGTTAATGAATCACGAGATTCAAAAATGGTGTTCGCCATAAATCTATATAACACAAGATTTGATAAGAACAAACGATTAAAAAGTAGTAATAATCTCAGTAATCAACAAACCACAAGAGGGTTCTCATACACAAATGTGCTCTCAATATCAAATGACCAAAAATTGTCTAACAAAGTAACTAAGAGAACTTTATATACTAACCCTAAAGAGACCTAAAAGGACATAATTTCTCGTATAAAAGAAAGCTGGTAGCCTTTATTACACTTGGGCGGCCTATACAAAATAAAACAAAACTAGAATAAGATTCGTCAAAAGAAGGCTGGCAAGTAGGCCATCGGCTTAGGCAAGTAGGCTAGTGACTTAGGAGCCAACCTAAATCCTCCACGCTGCCCGTTTCGCTTCTTGTACTCACTCTTTGTTGTTTTTCCTTTTGTGTTTCTTTTTTGCAACTTAGGGCAACCTGATTCTATCATTACCTCCCAGTTAAAGAAGACTCGTCCTGAATCTTGATTCTTCCTTTTCTGAACATCTAAAATGGTCATCCTACTAGTCCAAGCAAATAAACTCCTAAAAGCTTTGGTTTTCTTAATGTGCAAAAACTTGGTCCGTCGTACCTCTTCAGAACTCATAGACATCAATTTGTAAATCTTTCCCTGGTGTTGAATGGTGCATTCATTTTGTACCGATCAAATAAAGCTGATGGTCATACTGCCATGGCCTCCCAAGAATCAAATGTGTAGTATCCATGGAAACTACGTCACATAAGAAATCGTCAGAGTAATCACCAATGGAGATAGGAACACAAACCTGTTTATGTACATGAATCGCCCCCTGATGATTAAGCCAATGAAGGGCATATGGCCTTGGATGTTGCTCTACCTATAAGCCCAATTTAGAAACTAATCTAGGTGAAATCACATTGGCACAACTGCCCATATCAATCACAGTCAGACAAGTTTTCCCTTCACTAAACTCTGAATATAAAATAGATTTGTCCTTTGTTCTGGATTGTCCTTCTCTTGCTCAAGTAATAGTGTCAATGGACCATTAGGCGCCTCTAACTCAATCTCACCTTCCTCACTACTCTCCTGCTTCTCTTCCTCACTTTCAATTTTATTATCTTTTAAGATCATCACTTTCTTGTTAGGACATTGAGAAGCAATGTGTCCATGATCTAAACATTTAAAACACTTAATCTCTCTGCTCATTTTCTGTGGAGCCTGATCTGGAGCCTTTTCTTCAATCTCCTTCCCCTTATTCTTTTCCTTCCTATCCTCTTTCCTTTCCTTCTCATCAGATTTATTGTCATAATGGGACTTATGAGACCTCCTGTGTTGTTGTCTTTCAACCCTGCTAGCCAATTTGATGACATCCTCAAGAGTTTGATATAGCTAAAGTTTAACAACATTAGCTATATCCATCTTCGGCCCATTGATAAACCTAGCAATAGATGCAAAAGTGGATTCCTGAATATCACATCTACGCACCATCAAATTCCTTAACATAATCCTCAATACTCCTCTTCCTTTATCTCAAAGACTGTGAATCCATCAACAATTCCTGTTTGTAATAATCAGGAACAAATCTGTGCTTCATCAACTTCTTTATTAATACCCAAGAACGCACTTTTTCTTCATCTGTCCTTCTTCTCTCAGTCTATAACTTGTCCTACCGTAAGCTAGCATAATCTGAAAAGGCCAGTGATGCCATTTTAACCTTGGTGCGCTCATCCCATTCATAGCATTCAAACACCTTTTCAACCCTCGGCACCCAATCTAAAAGCTCTTCAGGCTTGCTACTTCCTGTGAATGGTGGAATCTTTACTTTGATATTTTCTATTCCCTTTCGCCTTTCATCTCTACCCTCATGCCTTCTATTCTTTCCACTATTCCCATCAGATTCTTCACTAGATTATCTTTTGTGACTAGATCCACTCTGACTCCTCCTATCTTTAACCTCCAATCTCTCCAGAATTCTCCTAACATCATCTTGCATTCAATTAACACCGGTTTGCAATTGTGTGAATTCTTGTCTCATCATAACATCTCCTTCACCACCACCATCCCTTCTTGCCCTAGGTTATTCCCATTCACGTTATTACTACCATCTGACGACATCTCCATAATTCAACAACAACACAAAATACAACAGCAATCCCAACAACAACCATAATAGAAATTCCCAACACAAAAGAAATCAAAAAGATTTTTTTTTTTTTACCAACCTGTATGAAAGCCACGTCGAACAATAATCTATGCATAACCTTTGCTTTGATACCAAACTGATGCAAATCCGACTACGGTTTTTAATAAAAATTGGGTTTTTATCAATTTAGGGTTTTCTGGCTGACATGAAATTGAATCAATTAAAAAGGATATGGATGAAATTATCACTTGATAGATTCCACGAACAACAATAACAAATTGGTTTGTAATCGATTTATAAATCGATAGGTTCCATGATCTATAAAATAATCACGGTGTCAATGAATCATGAGATTCAAAAACAGTATTCGCCACAAATCTATATAACACAAGATTTGATAAGAACAAACAATTAAAGAGTAGTAATAATCTCAATAATCAAACAAACCACAAGAGGGTTCTCACACACAAATGTGCTCTCAATATCAAATAACAAAAAATTGTCTAACAAAGTAACCAAGAGAAATTTATATACTAACCCCAAAGAGACCTAAAAGGACATAATTTCTCATATAAAAGAAAGCTAGTGACCTTTATTACACTTGGGCGGCTTATACAAAACAAAATGAAACTAGAATAAGACTCGTCAAAAGAAGACCGGCAAGTAAGCCGATAGCTTAGGCGAGTACGCCAGCGACCTTGACACTTAAGAGCCAGCCTAAATCCTCTAGGCTACCCGTTTCACTTCTTGAACTCACTCCTTGTTGTTTTTCCCTTTTGTGTTTCTTTTCCACGACTTAGGGCAACTTGATTCCAATCAATATCCAAGTCCATGTTTAATAATTGTTAGTCTTTGACTACTTATAAGCATGTTTAACTTCTTGTCACTTTCATTAAATCTAATGAACGTATTTTTAATAGATTGTGACAAATCTTCTACTCTTCCTTTTAAATCCTTAATTTCATTTTTCAAAACATCATTCCCTTTCTTTAAAACATCAGGATTGACATATAATTTTTTATTATCATTCTTTAGAATATCATTCTCATCAATAAGCAATTTATTTATTTGTTTTAGAACATGTTTTTCATTTTTCAAAGCTTTATTTTCAACATCTAATTTAGAAATCTTTAAATCGGCCTTTTTGAGAGCCTTTAAAAGCTTTTTCATCTCAGAATATATCTCATTATCAGACATATTAGCTTCACATTTGGAGTTTACCTTAAATCTAGCCATTAAACACAAATTAGCTTCTTCTTCATCTTCACTCGCAGCTTCTAATTTAGCCTCTGACTCATCTAAGTCACTCCAAGTTGTCATCATTGCTCGGTTTTTCTTCTTGAATTTTTTTCATCTTCTTGATCAAAACTGGGCATTCGTATTTGAAGTGTCCAGGCTTCTTACACTCATAGCATATTATCTCTTCTTTTCCTTCTTTTTATCATTCTCTTTATAACTTTTCCCTACATCATAACTATTGCGATTATATTTAACAGAAATCTTATCTTCTTTCTTGAGAAACTTATGAAGACATTGAGCCAATGAATTGGCATCTTCATCTTCATCACTTGTTTTTTCGAATTCGGAATCTTCAATAGCCACTTTCTTTGCTTTAAAAGCTATTGCCTTCTTGCTACTTTCAAGTTCTTGAGTGGTCTTGAGATGGGATTAATAGGCCATCAACTTCTCCCTCAATTGGCTAAGCGTAAGCTTGTTTAAGTCTTGGGCTTCTTTTATAGCTGTCTTTTTGGCATCCTACGACTTAGGCAAGATCCGCAACATCTTCCTGACAAGATCAAAATATTCTATTTTCTTTCCAAGAGATGCTAGTTCATTAGTTACAGTAGTAAAATGATTAAAAGCATTCTTGATTTTCTCATCGGGTTTAATCTTAAACAATTCAAAGCTTTGCAACAAAGTATTAATTTTTGTTTCCTTAATAGTATCCGTTCCTTCATATGTTTCAAACAAAGTATCCCAAATTTCTTTAGCTGTATCCCAAGAAGAAATCAAATAAAATTCAGATGGTGCTATTGTGGTAAGTAATAAGTTCTTAGCCTTATTGTTCTTCTCTATTATCTTCAATTCAACATCTAAGAATGTAGCATCATCAGTTCTTGTTATTTCATTATCTCAAAATGCAATTACCTACCAAGAACCGTAATCATTAGCTTTAATGTAAGTACACATGCGCATCTTCCAATATAAATAATTCATGCCATCAAAATATGGAGCTCTATTGATTGCAATGTTATTTTCAGCCGTTATGTTGGATCTCTCAATTTAGCAAAAAGAGAATCTCTCTGATACCAATTGTTGGTTCCAAAAGCATAACCAAGAGGGGGGTGAATTAGTTATTAATAAAAATTTCACTTTTAAAAAATTCAACCATATTCACACAACTTAGTTGCTCAAGCTATAATAACTTTAAAACTTACTTGAAAACAATAAACTTAAGAACCAAAAACTTTAACAAAAAATTCGGATCAAACAAGTTCACTCAGATCCACAAAAGAACAAACAACAAGTTCAAAGTTAAACTCTCGGTTTTACTCTTTCATTTAGTTTCTATTTAGAAAAAGAACTTCCAGTTACTGTTTGATTTAGTCTCTGACTATAAAATGCAGCAAAACCAAACAATTAAATATGCACAAAATTTAAAGAGATAAGAGAGAAAGAGTGCATAATCTATTTATAGAGGTTCCGCCTTGAGCGTCAGTCCTCTCTTCCAGCTCCAAGCCGGGCGAGGACCCGATATTCCACACCGGTATGTTCTACTATTCAATTAAGAAATGAGAGTACAAGCTTGTTCAACTATAATAAACTTCAATGACTCTGCTCAATCTATCTAGCTTCACTCAAGCTATTTACTAATCTATAGAGAAAGAAAGTCGCTCTCACTCCTTTTACAATCTCTCACAAGAAAACTAAAGCAATGAGGAATAAAGAAATAAAGATTCTTCTTGGTTTAGTATAATGAAGACAATATAGAATATTAGCATTTGGCTCAAAGAAATTCGCAGCTTTCTATGCTTGTTCTTTTTTACTTATTTTCTATTTAAATCTATGTTTGTTATATATATTCTTCCTTCCCAACGGCTAGGAAAAGATAAACTTTGTTCCTAGTATTTCTCCTTCATAACGTCTGCTTCCTTTGGATAAGATGAGAAATTGAATGTTGAAGATGATCTTATTCCTCATGTTGGAGATATTAATCTTGTTGTGAATGGGTCTTGACAATTTGAACTTTATCAATTCAAATTATCCTCTAAAAATAATGTATTAGAATCCCTTGAAGATAGGACAAAATATCATTGCTCGTCATCTTCTTCAAATTCAAAAAATTTCAGCTTGTAAAGATAAACTTGATTGTTGATGGAGATCCCAAAATTTTGACTACTTAAGGATAAACATCATCTAATATGGTTACATTTGAAAAAAAAAATTATATCCCATTTCTTTGCAGCCATAAATCTCGTGATCCTCAAGCACTCTAGCTGTCTTTAATTCTCTTGATTTTAAATTCTTCTTGCTATCCTTAATTTTCATGATTTTGGATTCATTGTGAACCAAGGTTCGCATCAGGAGAGTTCATTCAACAAGAACAAAAAGTACAAAATAGAAGTGAGTGTTGTGATTTGAGTAATGATGTCGGTGTAAGAATGGATTTAAAAAGGTCGGGCCGAATAAAGAGCTGGGCTAAGTGCGCAGCTAGTCTTCAATCAGATCCAAGGAGCAAATATAATAACAAATACGAGCTGACTTATGTTAAGCCCAATACAAAAACAATATAGAATATTAGCTGGCATTTGTAACAGAATGTGTGCTGGCATAACTAGCACATGGTAGTATCACAAAAATATACTATAGTAGCATAATTAGTTATAACCAATTACAGTTATTACACATATATGTAATACTTGTAATACAAAAAAAATATACAAGAAAAGAAATGAAATGTGCAAAAATATTCTAGCTCCAATTCGTATTTGAGTTGTGAAGCTAATTCCTGCATTTGGGTTATTGGCTGTATTCGACCAATCCTTCAATTCTGAGCATTAGCATTGCTTTCTTAGTGCATTTGGTATCGGAGCTTCCTATTGGTTACAATGGCTGAGGGTATCAGAGAATACAAACACATGGAAGAGTTGTTCAAATCCATGATGAAGGAACATTCTGATGGCCAAGAGAGTTGGATTAAAATGTTCTCTGAAACACTGCACAAACAACAAATTGTATTAGACTAGCAGTCACAATCTATTCAAGAAATTAAGCAACAGTTGAAAGGGAAGGCGGCAGTGATGGCCACTCCAGTGAGCACCCTTATGGTCTCAGAAGGTGTAGAAGGTGTAGCTGGAAGTGGGTTGAAATTTCAGAACAATGTACTTAACAACAACTTATTGAGCAACTACCAGTTGCCATTAAGGAGTACTAACATAGATTTTCTTATCTTTGATGGTGTTGGATTACATTCATGGATTATCAAGGCGAAACAATTTTTTCTGATCGATGAAACCCCAGATCATTTGAAGGCCAAAATAGCTATCATGAATTTAGGTGAAAAACCTTATGAATGGTATGCTTCTTTTTCTAAGTTATGCACTGGTACTTCTCCTATTACTTGGGAGGAATTAACCAAGGCATTACAAGCTCGGTTCCATGAACGTGTGTTCAAAGATCCTATGGCTAAACTCAAGGAATTGCAACAAACCTACACTCTCCAGGAGTATCTTGACCAGTTTATCCACCTATCAGCCCAAAACCAACTTACTGAAAATCAGCTCATCAGCTGTTTGCTAAGTGGTTTAAGACCTGAGATACAATATCCTATTAGGATGTTCCAACCTAATACCTTAACACAAGCTTACACACTAGCCAAACTCTAGGAAGCAACCATTAATTCCCACAAAAACCCCACCAAAACCCTCAAATATCCTACACATAGCCCAAACACATCCTACCAATACCCAAAATATTCCACCAACACTCATTATCCCTTCAACCAAAACCAGTCCCAAACACAACCTCTACCTCTACCAAACAACCTAACCAAATTCCAAAACCCCAATCCATCCTATTCAAGGAATACCCGAAAACTTACTCCTAAAGAGATTGAAGAAAAGAGAAGTAAAAAGCAATGTTTTTGGTGGGATAAGGCCTCTGGGCCTGGTCATAGGTACAAGAATAAACGATTAAACATTCTTGTAACCAGAAAGGAAGAGTAGGCGGAAGGAGAAGAAGATGTGGAAGGAGTTGTGGATCAGCTGGAAAGTGAACTTGCAACCCTCACTCTTTGTGCCATTGGGGAAAAAATAGCCATATGGAACAAAGTAGGAATGTGGAGGGTTATCTAAAAATGAAAAAGTTGAGTTTTCTCATAGATACTAGTAGTTCTTCCAATTTCATTAATGAAGAACTAGCTAGTAGGCTTAATTGTGCCTTAACTTCCATTGAACCAATAGCAGTCCCCTTGGCTAATGGGGTTAAGTTGTACAACCGTTTCATGATCCACGGTTTGGGCTGGGAGATGCAAGGGGCATCATTTGAAGTTGATTTCTTTACCCTGCCTATGAAAATCTATTACATGATTTTAGGTATGCCATGGCTCATAACTTTGGGTACAATACAATGGAATTTTCTATCACTTCACATGGAGTTTCTATTGGAGGGAAACAAGTGTATTCTGAAGGGTAAGAAGGAAGAAGTTTCTCCAATTTCAGGTAAGGCAATGTCTCATTTATTCACTACTACTGGTTCTAATTATGAAGTTCAATGTTAGGTAGTTAGTAGTATAGATACTACTAAAAATAACGAACCATTATCACATCATAAGCTGCTTGAATTATTGGAAAAGTATCATGATCTATTTGAGGAACCAAAATCCTTACCACCTACCAGATCATGTAATCATTGGATACATTTGCAAGAGGACGCAAGACCTGTCAACTTGAGACCTTACCGGTACTCTATGGTTCAAAAATCTATCCTTAAAGAAATGGTTAGAGAAATGTTGCTCAGTGGTATAATTAGACCTAGCCACAGTCCATTTGCCTCTCTTATGGTCTTATTGAAGAAAAAAGATAATAGTTGGAGGATGTGTGTAGACTATCGAGAATTGAACAAGTTAACCATTAAGGATAAATTTCCCATTCCCATTGTGGAAGATCTATTTGATGAATTACATGGTGTATGTGTTTTCAGTAAATTGGACCTACGTTATGGTTTTCACCAGATATTAATGCACCTAAATGATGTCTACAAGACAGCTTTCGGCACACATGATGGGCATTACGAATTTTTAGTCATGCCCTTTAGGTTGACTAACGCGCCCTCAACATTCCAGGGTCTAATGAATGGGTTATTCATACCCTACATGAGGAAGTTTGTTCTAGTCTTCTTTGATGACATTTTGGTGTACAGCACCAGCCGTAACCAACATGTGGAACATCTAAAAACTATCTTTGAAGTGTTACGTAGGGAAAAGCTGTTTTTGAAACAAAGTAAATGTGCTTTTGGTGTAAGTCAAATTGACCACTTAAGGCACATCATTACTGAACAGGGAGTTGCTACTGACCCTAAAAAGATTGAGGCCATATCGCATTGGCCAATTCCTACTAATGTCAGGCAATTAAGAGGGTTCCTTGGGTTAGCTAGCTATTATTCGACGATTCATTCATAGGTTTGGAATGGTAGCTAAATCACTAACTAACTTGCTCAAGAAAGGATAGTTCCAGTAGGGACCCGAACCTCAGAATGCTTTCATTAAATTGAAGCATGCTTTGGTGAATTCTCCAATATTGTGTCTCCTAGATTATTCCAAGAAATTTATCATTGAAACAGATGCTAGTAGGGATGGAATTGGAGCAGTACTTATGCAAGAAAAGCACCCAATTGCTTACATAAGCAAGACACTCGCTCCTAAACATAAAGGCCTATTAGTTTATGAAAAAGAACTATTGGCCTTAGTTTATGCAGTGGAAAAGTGGCGGCATTATCTCATTGGAAGAACTTTTGTGATCAAAACTGATCACCAAAGTTTGAAATATCTGTTAGAACAACGTTTAGTGACCCCTTCACAGTAGAAATGGCTTACTAAACTACTAAGGCTTGATTACACTATAGAATATAAGAGTGGAGAGTCCAACCTAGCTGCCGGCGCTCTATCAAGAAGTGAAGGAACTCAGCTGAATCATCTAACTCTGCAATTTGCTATGCCAAAGTTGATCGATGACATCAAAGCTAGTTGAGAAAAGCCCCAGGGTTATGCTCATATCATTGACAAGCTTAAAGGAGGGGTCGAAGTGAAACATTTCACCTTTGATCAAGGACTATTAAGGAGAAAAGGAAGGTTAGTAGTGGGGCCAAATTCTAAGTTGAGAGAGAAGTTACTCCTGCTCTATCATGGTAGTCCCCTAGGAGGTCACTCAGTCTCTCAAGCCACTTGCAAAAGGATTTCAATAGTTTTCTATTGGCCTAAACTAGAGAGAATAGTTAAGCAATACGTGCGAGTTTGTGATACTTGTCAAAGATTCAAGTATGAGAATGTTGCTAATCCGAGTTTGTTACAACCACTTTCAGTACCCAATGAGTGTTGGCAAGAAGTCACTATGGACTTCATTGAAGGTTTACCTAAGTCTAATGGTAAAGAGGTCATCTTGGTGGTGGTTGACCGATTGAGGAAATATACACATTTTATGGCATTATGACATCCCTATTCAGCAGCTCAAGTAGCTCACATTTACTTGGATATGTTTATAAATTGCATGGTATGCCAGAGGCTATTACTAGTGACAGAGACCCCATTTTTATAAGTGTTTTTGGAAAGAGTTCATGAGTTTACAAAGAGTTTCCCTCAACATTTCCACTTCCTACCATCACAAACGGATGGCCAAACAAAGTGGTCAACAAATGTCTGGGAACCTATCTAAGGTGCATGACAGGGGAATATCCGAAACGTTGGAGCCAATTCCTACCCCTAGCTGAGTGGTGGTACAACACCAATTATCATACCAGCTTGAAACATACACCATTTCAGGTGCTCTATGGTTACCCGCCACCTATACAACTACCCTATGTGCCTGGGGACTCTAAGAATGAAGCGGTAGACACTGTTCTCACTAACAGGGATAATATGTTGCGCATGCTTAAGTTTCATTTTAAGCGAGCACAACATAGGATGAAGACTCAAGCCGATCAGAAATTAACTGATAGAAGGTTCAAGATAGGGGATTTCGTATTACTTAAATTGCAACCCTATCGATAAGGTTCACTGAAATAAACTAGGGTACAAAAATTAAGCCCTAAGTATTATGGACCGTATAAAATCACAGATAAGTACGGGGAAGTGGCTTACAAGTTAAATCTACCGTCGGAAGCCGCTGTTCATCCGACCTTCTACGTCTCGCAGCTGAAGCCTTACTACGGATAAAGGATAGATCTGGTTGTACCTTTACCTGCAATGCAAGATGAACAGGAGTTACAACCCCGAGCCATACTTGATCGGAAAATTATTAAAAGAAAAAAACAGTATGGAGACACTTGTACTTATCTTATGGAAGAACTTGTTGCCATCTGAATCTACCTAGGAAATCTTGAGTGAGTTACGACTGAGGTTTCCAAATCATCCCTTATGGTCAAGGGTTTCGGATGATGGAGGGAATGAACCAGGGTTTGCATCAGGAGATTTCATTCAGCAAGAATAGAAAGTACGAAAGAGGAGTGAGTGTTGTGATTTGAGTGATGATGTCAGTGTAAGAATGGATTTAAAAAAGGCTGGGCCAAATAAAGAGCTGGGCCAAGTGTGCAGCTAGTCTTCAATCAGATCCAAGGAGCAAATATAATAACAAATATGAGCTGACTTATGTTAAGCCTAGTACAATGACAATATAGAATATTAGCTGGCATTTGTAACAAAATGTGTGCTGGCATAACTAGCACATGGTAGTATCACAAAAATATACTATAGGAGCATAATTAGTTATAACCAATTACAGTTATTACACTATATATGTAATACTTGTAATACCAAAAACATATACAAGAAAAGAAATGAAAAGTGCAAAAATATTCTAGCTCCAATTCGTATCTGAGTTGTGAAGCTAATTCCTGCATTTGGGTTGTTGGCTGTATTCGGCCAATCCTTCAATTCTGAGCATTAGCATTGCTTCCGTAGTGCACATTGTCTTGTTAAAAACACACCTAAAATACAAAGATCTTCATTATAATAGTCTTGAACTAATTTCAAAATTGACCTTGACTATCTAAACTTGAATAAGTTGTCATGAACTTTAATTTGCTATGAAAACCTTAATTTTTCAACAATAAATCAGTAATCCAATAAAAATTGAATCTCCATGGATATTTAAACCAACTATGTGGAACATAATTGAATGTATTACCCAAATACATTCAACTTTGGAGCTAGGTCTTCAAAACAACGAAAAAAATTAAAGAAAATCTTATCCGTAACTTTTTGTTTGTGTTTTGCAGCTTTTTTGCAAGTTGCAAGTCTACTCTCTAATTTACCTTCTGACTGTTATTAAGTGTCTTGTAAACTAGTGATTTACCTTCTGAGTTACTTTTTGACTATTCATTTGTTTTTTAAAAACTTTCCGAACACTTTATGAAATACTTTCTAAGTTGAATCTCTTTTGAAAAATATTTTCGTAAACCTTTGATCATACTTAAGCACTGTACACTTAATGGATTTGTTAATAAAAACTAATACATGTTTTGTTATCATCAAAACCAAACTAAGAGACTTAACAAGTAGATATTGGTTCCATAAAATAATATCTTAAAGAGTCCATTAATCTTAGATAGTTTTGTCTAGTTAAAAAATGATTATTCTCAATTTAAAAGGCATAAATGAGATAGTTTTCGGTTAGTTTTAACTTATGTGGATTACATGATTCTTTTATGAATTAATCAAAAGTCTATTCATAAATTGAAGAAGAGTTTACATATCATTACTTTGAATTAAAAAAAAAAGTTTATTATTGACATTTTATTCAATGTTGGTCCTCTTGGCTCAAGTCAACGAAATTCTCTTTTCCTTCCTATCTTAACTTATCACTTCAGTCTAATAGATTATTGGATAACCTATGTTATTGTACAAAAGTTTATTGTTGACATTTTATCCAATGTTGATCTTTTTTGCTCAAGTCAGTAAAAGTCTGTTTTCCTTCCTATCTTAACTTGTCACTTCGGTCTAATAGATTATTGGATAACCTAAATTATTGTACAAGAATGGTCAATCATCTCTTATTCATGACTCTTACCAAGCTTAATATATGATTTTTAGTTCATAGACTTACTTAACTTTTAACTAATCTTTGTATTGGACATCTCAAAACTCATTTCATGTGTTTAAATATCTTAATGGGTCTGTTAAGCTTAGATTGTTTTATCATATTAAAGAATGATTGTCCTGGATTTACAAGATATAGTTTTTCAAATCTGTATAGATCATATGATTTTTATAAGAACTACTGAAAGGTCCATTGATGAATTGAAGAAGATTTTACACATAGCATATACTAATGAGGATGAAATTTTATTACTGACTTTTGTAGAATTTCACATGACATATAAGTACCAGTATTTATACGTCACTCATCATTCATGTTGCGTATCTCACTCAACGAATCTTTTCTTAATATGGACAAGAATTCTATTACAAGTTACCACGTATTGCTTGGGAATATCCTTGCATCATGGAAACAAAGAAGAAAAGAAATTATCTCCACTTTCATATGCAAAATCCGAGTACTAGAGCATGGCTTTGCCATAGGTTTTTTTATATATTATAAGATCTAGTTTCCTTACCTATTTCTTTGTGTTGTGATATTAAAGTAGCATAACTTATGGCTAATCAACCTTACTTGCACAATCAAATAAAACATATTGAAATTAATTTACATTTTACTTGAGATCACATTGCATGTGGCTTCCTAAAGACTACATGTCCTTTCTAAGTTACATTTGGCATGTTTGCTCTCCAATGAAGTTTTAGAATCACTTTTTTTTAAAAGAAATCACAACTGTTATTTTTAATTTCAAGTTAGCCCTTCGAGAGACCCTACGATGAGGGGGATGTGAAAGCTTATTATTTATTTAAAACACTTTATTATATCTGTACATGTATTTGTTATGGATATCTGGTTTACATGTTATATATTTACATATTGTGTCTGTAATGTGCATATGCTTTAGTAGCAAATAAATCAATTGTGTATTATATTTATATATATATTTTATTATGTACATTTTATTTATTAAAGATCTATATTTTGTATATGTTATTTATTCAATATATATATTTTAATATGCTATAATATATAATTTATTTCTATGTCAATAATTTGTCATTTTGTAATCGATATTTTAATATTATATTTAAAAAATAAGAATAAAAGATAATTATTTATATTTAACGAGTTTACAGCTTGTAAAGGCTTTGGGTCCCAAACTTGATCCATACATGCTTAAATTCGTGTCATTTCAATTTAACCCATATATTTCGTATCGATTTTTCCTTATTCAAAACTCTTTTGTGATCATATTCACGAGTGAGATCTCAAATTTATATAGCCCTAACTTCCATATCTTGAAATCAAATTTTCATGGATTCAAATCATAGAATTCGATTCCTTTGGAATTTGATTAACATTCCATTAATTGGTACAAGCAAACGATGCACCTGCGATGCATGTGCAAATAAAACAACCCAACATATATAAATTAAATAGATATATTGTTTTCACAGGTTGGAAAAGGACAACCTTAATTAATCCTAAAAATTAGAAAATTAATTATAAATCATAATTACAATTATATTTTCCACATGTAACTTCTCCATATTGGTTAACTGTCATGCGGTTACAATATTAAAAACATTTATACTGAAAATATTTACGCTGAAGGCAACTAGTAGAAAGATACTTGCTTAGGCTAAAAAAAAGAAAATACTATGTCTATTCAACCTCTATTTAATTATAATTAAACCCTATTTAATTTCATAATTTCAGAAATACCAAGAGCTCATATGTTAAAAAAGGAAAATATTATGTCTATTTAAGCCCATTTTAATTTTATTCAAACCTTATTTAATTTCATAATTTCATGGATACCAAAAATATTTTATGCCTATATGTTAAAAAAAATATATTAAAAACATTTACACTAAAGACACTAAAACAGGTGTTTTTGCTTTAATAGTATAACTATAACTATGTCTATTCAATTCCTATTTAATTTTATTCAAACCCTATTTAATTTCATGATTTCGGAGATACCAAAAATATTTTACGCTCATACGTTAAAAATATTATATTAAAAAATATTTATACTAAGCATACCAAAGCAGGTACTTTTGCTTTGATAATATAGATATTATAATGAATTGGTAAGAATCATCCTTTTTTTCCTCTTTTTATTTATTTATTTTTTTCATTTTATTTTCCATGATAATTATATTTTATGCCAGGTGTCCATAAAACTCTTTTCGTTTCTGTGGATATAAATTTGAACTGTTAAAAATAACAACCTTTTCACTGAGAAACCAACCTTAGGACAAAGCAGCTAAGCGGTCAAACATCTTTGAAAAAGTACATAATGTTGTAATGCAATGCAAGTGGCGACAGATTCCTTTCTTTCAGAGTAGAGATAAGGTAAGCACGCAAAGCCCATACTTTTGATAATAATAGATCTCATGTAGGACATAAACATCAGACAGCGCAACCCACTTTGTCTCAGTCTGAGGTCCCGTAAAATCAGAACTCAGAGGTCAAATGAACCACCTAATTAGTCATTTCTTTCCATCTTATCATAAGATTCTGGGATAGGTGGAACACCTGTATAGCATTGTTTAAAATAAATAAATATAAATTATATAAAAAAAATATTAAATTAGTATTATTATATTGTATATTAGAAAAATACAAATATATTTATCCAAAGCAAAATACAACGATCTAGCATCACATATTGAGTGTGTGATACAGGATTCGACCGTGTATCACATGTCCAATAAGTGTATCACTTGTTAGACATGTGATACTGATCCAAAGTATATCGCACGTTGAGTATGCGATACGCATATAATTTAAAGAATAAAAAATAATAGGTGCGATACAGCAATACCACTTCTATAATTTTTATTTTCATAATTTGGTTTTGTGAAATTTTCTTTTTAAAATACATTATACATGTATTCTGCATCTTTACAAAATTTCTGGCCTAGTTTGTGGGGTGTACCATATGAACTTAACATTTATATTAGCTGAAAATTAGAATTGGAAATGGAGGGTATGTCCAATTCCAGAGTTTCCTTAACTATCTGCAAATGACGATATACTTGTCCTGAATGTCAAGACAGAAACAACTTCTCAACCTAAATCTTTCAACTCGTATGCAAATAACTGCCGTTATGCAAACTGTTATTACAAATATAACCTTACCTTTACATGGTTAACAATATAAAATATAAAGAAACTAAAGCGAATGATGGAACTGTGACAATAACACTACTGGAATCCAACTTTGGATTGAGAAGAACAGGAAGAATACAGCAAAGACGATGCAGAAAAGCTCGTGTTGTTGCTTTTTGGGTACAAGTCCTGCAAAGCCTGTTTCGATGAGGATGTCGCAAGCACATTACTTGAATTCCTCTCATTTTGGTTATTTACTGCAGGGGATCCCTTGAGCAGCACATCGACTTTTGTGTACTCTTCTCTATCATGCTTGATCTCTTTTAGCATTGCTGCGACATCTTTCATTGTTGGTCTTTCATCAGGTGATGAATTTACGCATAGCAATGCTATTCCCAGCGCTTGGATCATTTCCTCAACCTCGGATTCTGCTCTTGGTAGCAGGCTCGGATCTAGCACTTCGATGCCTCCCCTCTTCCTTTTAACCCAATCTACAATATGTAGGCCTTCGGGTATTGTTGGATCAATTGGTTGCTTTCCTGTCAAGACTTCTAATACTACTACTCCATAGCTATAAACATCACTCTTCTCTGTAATTTTCATCATGTAGCCATACTCTGAAATTTAAAACCAATGTTAACTTAGTATTGGATCAACAGGTTTGAATTTCTCATAGCAATTTACCTATTTGGAATAAAATCTGCCCTATGATAAAATTTTTCACATTCTGATGCTTCAAAAGCCACAATTTGGAAAAACGGACAAGTTGAATAGCATTGAGTTCTCAGAAAAACATTTGCATTCTTTCGAGTCTTGAACCTTTTCAATGATACAGTCAAGTGCACCTTTACAAAGGCTTAAGACTCAATTGATACAACCAAAAGGGTGTAGGAATTAAGTACAGCATTAGAAAAGTTTAAGATTCCATTGATAGAACCAGAAAAGGTTTAAGACTTCAGGGTTTTTTATTTTTCCAAAGTCAATATGAATAACTGACATGCTACCTGGTGCAATGTAACCATAAGATCCAGCAACTGTGCTAGAAGACCGTGCAAAATCACCATCATCAACAAGCTTAGCTAAGCCAAAATCAGCAATATAAGGTTCAAATTGAAGACCAATGAGAATGTTATTGGCCTTTATATCCCTATGAACAATAGGAGGAACACAATCATGGTGTAGATATGCTAGTCCTTGTGCAGCCCCCAACAATATCTGGTACCGAAGTTCCCATTGCAAGGGACTTCCTGTCCTTTCATGTAGGAGGCTGCCTAAGCTCCCATTCGGCATATAATCATACATCAGTAGTCTCGTGTTTTTATTCCAACAGCAGCCCAAGAACCGAACAATGTTCTTGTGCCGGATTGAACCAAGAGTCTTCACCTCTGCTGAAAATGAATCCCGAACCCCATTTTTCTCATCATTACATGCACCTCCTGCAGCTTTTGTCATTGGCCAGAGCTTCTTCACTGCAATGACTTCACCGTTGTCCATATCAGCACGATATACAACTCCAGAACAGCCTTTTCCTATCACATTGGCATCTACGAGACGTCCAAGGACTTGATCTAATGAGAAGTTCAGCTTCTGGAATGGAGTGAATTGCCATGGTAATGGGTCCCCCATTTCCGACTCATCATCACCTCTGATAGGCCTTCGAGCCCTGATCACAGCGAATATGCCCATGATAATCATCATCACAGTTAGAGTGATCAACAATGCAACCGCTAATTTAAGCTTTCGCGAACGATGCAATGCACTCTCACTCCCTAAATCACCACCAGAACTCAAGAAGCATGACTCATGAATAGAAGAGCAAAGGCCACGGTTGCCAGTGAGATCCAAAGGTGGCAATTGTCGGAAAAGCTTATTATCCGGAAGATAACCAGTGAAATTATTGTAAGATACATTAAGAGACACAAGGTTATCAAGTGTAGCCAGTGGACTCAAATTCCCCTCGAGCATGTTATGTGAAAGGTCCAAAATGAAAAGCTTACTGAGAGAAGACAATTCATGAGGAAGTGATCCAGTAAGTCTATTCCAACTGAGGTTGAGGGCAATTTCAAGGGACTGCATCTTTCCTATTTCTGGTGGTATGTTTCCCATAAGCTCATTGCTACTAAGATCAAGCATTTGCAGGCTTGAACATAGACCAAGAGACCTAGGTATAGAACCAGTAAACAAGTTCCTCCTTAACACAAGCTTGTTCAGAGAGACTAGGCGGCCTAAGCTTGCATGAATTGGTCCTTCAAGCTTATTGTTTGAAACATCCAATACCTGCAGCCCAGAGAGGGATGACAAGGAATCAGCTAAGGGGCCTTCAAGAGTGTTGTTACTTAAGTCTATCATCTGCAACTCTGTGCAATCCCCAATCTCTGCTGGAATTGATCCAGAGAGTCTATTTCCTGACAAGTCAAGAAAATTCAGGCTTTTTAGGTTTCCTATTTCTCTTGGAATTTCACCAGTTATCCGATTGTTTCCGAAGCGCAAGCGGATAAGAGATTGACAATTACCGATTCCTTGAGGGATAGCTCCCGAAATGTCATTGGAAATCAGCAGAAGCTTAGTAAGGTTCTGTAGTTGAAACAAACCCGGGGGAATGCTTCCAGTTAGAGCATTATGTGACAAATCCAATGATTGGAGACTACTCATATTAGCCAGACTTGGAGGAATGCTACCTTCAAGCTGATTCTGCCAAGCAAACAACACTGTAAGCTTTGAAAGTTTCCCCAGTTCGGGCGGTATCAAACCTGATATCTGGTTAGCATCAAGCTGCAATTGTACTAGATTGGTGGCATTGGATAGATTCGAGGGTATCGAACCAGACACATTGTTATTACTAATCATGAAAGCTTGAAGCAGTGATAATCCTCCTAAAGACATCGGTATAGCCCCGGATACGAAGTTCAAAGATATATCAACCATTTTTAGGCTAGTACAATTTCCAATCTCCTCAGGAATAAACCCAACTAGATCGTTTTGCCATAACAAAAGCTGCTCCAGTTTCTGAAGCTTACCAATCTCCGGTGGTATAGAACCAGACAAACTATTCTCGTATAAGAACAACTCTACTAATTCCCCACAGTTTCCGATTTCCGGAGGAATTTCACCAGATAACAGGGTAGTATAAATCGACAAAGTTTGAAGCTTTGATAGCTTACCCAATGCAGAAGGCAAAGATCCTGAAACCTGTGTATCAGCCAGGCCCAATACAGTCAAGTTTCTACATCTCCAATCTGAGAAGGGATTTTTCCCACCAAGTCCTTGTTTCCACCAGCCCTGAGGACTTCAAGACTTGACAATTTGCCGAACTCAGCCGGTATAACCCCACTAAGCCGGTTATCGAAAAGGAGAAGATTTCTCAAGCTTTTACATGCACTTAACTCAACCGGGATTTTCCCGCTTAACTGATTAGAGTTCAGGATCAAATCCTGCAAGTTCTCGAGCTTGTCAATGCCCGAAGGGATTGTCCCAACGAGGGAATTATAACTCAAGTCAATGACAACAAGCGAAGAGGCATCACCAATGTCACTAGGAATGGTTCCTGTTAAGTTAGCCTCAGATATGACAAGCTTTGTAAGAGAAATGAATGAGGAAAGGTTTGAAGGGACAGGAAGCTGAAGACTGATTGATACGATGTTGATCTCGGTGACAAGGTTTTGTGGGGAACATGTAATGAAGTTCCACTTGCATGGTTGGTGTCGTAGCTGTTCCAAGTGGAGAAGACAGAAGGCGGGTGAAAAGAAGAAGAAGAAGAAGAATGTAGCCAATTGAAGAGAAGAAAGGCTTCATGGTTTTGGTTAGAAGAAGCAGCAAAACAGGTGGGTTTTGGTGAGTTTGATAAGTGAAAGAGAAAGAAAGTGAAGTAAAAGAAGAAGAAGAAGAAGAAAGAAGGAGGAGATTGGTTTCTAGTGATAAGGTAATGGTGCCTCGTTCTGGGCATCATCGACATTTGCATCAATTTCCAAACTTCTCTTGGTCTCGGGTTTGCATCATTTGGTTTTGTGTGATGTTTTTTTTTTTTTCCTTGGTTTCTGCTAACTCTTTTTCTCTCTCTCTCTGTGTTTTGTGCTGTTGGGTTTTTCTTCAAATGGACTCCAAGCCGAAGAGAGAGAATAAAACAAAAGACTAGACTAGAGAGGACAGAGGAGTAGAAATAAGAATATTACTTCCCAGTGCGGTGCAGTGACAGTCATCGACTACCGCTGATGCTGGTGGTACTGTTGTTATCGAGTTCAGAGCAATCTGCAAAAGCAAGTGCTAAAACGAACACATCAAAATAAAATAATGTAAGTGTGTCTGGCGTATGTTTGGAAATCTCTTTTATACGGTAAGGTTAATGCACCAGTTACTCCATAATATTATTATTAAATTAATTACAAAAATTTAATATAAAATATATTTTAATAATGTGATTGGCAGGGGATCTAAATTAAAAGTATAGGCATCTAATCAAATTGGTCTCATTAAATAAACCTCTAGACCATAAAATTTTCCTTAAACTAAATACTAATTTGCATTCAATAGGAAGAATACTATCTTTGCTTTTATATACTCTTGATTTGCTTGATTTGTAAGATATATGTAATACTGATTTTATATGATAAAAAAATAAATAAATAATTTTGTTTTATTATTATATTAATTGAATACTAGTTATCTAGAATGCATTTTGAGACTAAAGTTTAAAATACAATCAAACATTTTCCATATATGTCCAATTCCTTTCTCTATTTTGATTTTGTTGACTGTCTAATTTAGACCACGAGCTTCCCAGTGAATTGTAGTTTATTAGTCACTTGGATCGACTCAATGGGCTAATGTCCATTTCATATTAACAGTAGCCCAAAGTTGCGTTAAGACATCCTTTACCCTAACTTCGAGTACCAATTAATACTTGCAGCTTCGGTCAACACCCTACTCAATACCTCTTAGCATACTTTTCTTGGTGGGATTTGGCATGGGAATGTGACTTGTGGGTCTATCTTACGTCTACTGTAACCGTCACCAACTGCCTAGTCACCCATGATCCAATGACGCTCTCATTTGTCAAGAATCCGCCTACTTTAAGCATGTCTCTCCACCCTATGAGAATGGTAATGTCGCATGAGCTCTCTTTCTCCTATAATCATTAAATTCTCAAATCAACATACTTGTTAACTTAGGCATTATAGTGGTCATGTCGAACCTAATCCTGATGTGCCATTAACTGTTTTTTTGTTTGCCAACGTATTATACATCAAAGTCCAATTTGGTCAAGAGACAAGGTTGAAGATTATTTAATTCAACCTCTCTCTTAAAGAGACGAGGTCAACTTGTTTATTCTTTTAATTATTTTTATTTTAGTGGCATTTTTATAATTTTTTTTAAAAAAGCAATATTAATTTCCTTTTCCCCACATATAACCATAATTCAACTATTATAATACTTATTATATAAACTCTTATATTTATTTCAACTTTCCAATAACTGGTAAGATAATTCACATAGGAGGAGTTAATATAATATAAATTCCATTTTAAAATTATGCCTAACAATAAAAAAACCATAATAGAATTATTATAATTTTTTTAATATTATTTTATTAAAGCGAGCTAAACGTAAAAAGTGATGTTGACGTCATCTGATCCAACGGTATGAATACCATGTATTCTAATAAAATGAAACGTATATTCAATTTTTTAATATTGGGAAAAGGGAGAGGGGAAAAAAAGACCGTACCGTAGAATAAGTATTGAAATTTTAAAAATTTTTAAGCGACAATTTTCTAGAGATCAGCGACATCACCACCCAACCCACTCCACGCCGCACCCCAATCACCGTTGGATTCTCTCTGTCTCTCTCTCTCTTATCAGAAATGAAGGGTGTACTGTGTATACGTATGAAATTTTTTTATTGTCATGGAAGGAAAATTGGGACTGGAGCTGGTTTAAGAATGTAGCTCCGATTTCAAGTCTCTCTTTCCTCTAAAGTTAATTACTCAATTAATAAATATATGATTCATATTAATTTTTTAAATAAATAGATTATTTGAGTTTCATATAAAAATATCATTATAATTAATTACTATTAGAAATATATATGTTGGAGTATTATTGGTCTAAAAAAATTTAATTTCATAAAAAAATCACTAAATAAAATTAAATAAATAAAACATATTAAAATTTATTTTTTAAATGAGAAAATTAAAAATATATGAAATTAATTTTTATAACCAATAAAATATTGACATGTGTTATTCTAAAATTATTAAATAATATTGACACTTTATATAAAAGTCGAGTAAGCTATTTGTTATTATGTGTTTGTAAATTGATAAAAATACAGATCATATTGTTATAATTAATTCTTTCTTTTATTTATTTATTCTTTTCCTTAATCAAACTCCAGGCTGCATTAACTTTCACATTGGTTTGATTTCTTAATTGAGAAACGGACACAAAAAAAACCATCCGTTATTGTAACAATAGCATCGGATACGTGGAGTAGGTTCTTAACGAGTTGACTTACTTCAAACTTTTAAGGGGGTTTGATTTATGGAAAACAATTATTTTATTTCAAATATTTATTATATTTTATAATTATATTTGATGAGGTGAAAATAGTGACGAATAGATATCTAAAGAAGTAGGATAGAAACTAGACTATTATAGTTGGGTGATCTAAAAATCCTATCTTAATGAAAAACAAGCTAATTTGAAAAAATCACCATCGTTGGCAATAAGCTAGGCTGGTTTTTGGCCAAATTCTACGTTTAGGGTGTCAAGCGATTTTTTTAGTATTTTTTATAGGCTCTAATTTTAATATAACTCCTTATAGACACATATATTTTTAATTTCATCTTAGGCATTAGTTTGTCTTTTCATGCAATTATCCTAAAATTTTAGGACTTTTCTATTTTTGGCAAATCTACTTATATTGTATACCCTATGGCAAATGGACAGTCATATATCATATTTTCAATAAAATTTCAGAGCCAACATTGCTCTTTTTTTTCCTAAATTTCAAATTCTTGCATAGAGTTTCGATTTTTTGATGCTATTAGCTTAGGTATTTCTAGAATCAAAAGGATTTTAAAAATCACACTCTGATAATTGTGCGCGCTTCAATAGATCGTGATAAACCCTAATTTAATTTTTTTATGACTTTTCTATTTTTAGTAGTTTCGTAGATTTCTAGTCCACTTATATGATATGCTTTGGGGAAAACGGACAGTTATATATCATATTATTAGTAAAATTATAAAGTTATCATTACTCTTTTTCCCAAAATTTCGAATTCCTGCATAGGATTTTGATTTTTTTATGCTATTAGCCTAGATATTCCTAGAATCAATGGGTTTTTTAATATCACACTCTGGCAATCGTGCGCGATTCAATGGATCGTGATAAACCCCAATTTATCCATTGTGCCAATATTTCAAGCTTAGCTTGTTTAAATAAATAAACTTATTTGAGGTTTAAACCAACGATCTTTATAAATTGATCTTAAATGGGAGCAAGTAAAAAAAAAAAAAAAAAAGAAGAAGATAAGGAAGCAAGAAAGGAGAAAAATCAATTTTCATTCTTATTCACCGTTTAAATAATAGAGGATTATAAATAGTTCTAAAATTTTAACTATAAAATTCCCATTCTCCTTTAATTTTGAGAAGTGCGTATATCGAAGAAAATTTTATATTTGTCGATCAGGTAAAATAAAGTTACATAAATATCAATTAGAAAGAATAAATTACCCAATGTAGTAGGTTTGGGAGCAATACTAATTTTTGCTAATTGCACTTCATGAATGCAAAATTAGTTCAAGTTAAATTATCTTCATATGCCACACTTTAAATGCAATATTAGTTTCCCTGGCATATGGTAATTTATAAATATGATATTTATTTTTCTTGCATATTGCTATATTGCAATAATTAGATGTTATCCTAATATGATGGGTGAGATGTGTTGAACTCATAATAAATCTTGATTATCACTAAATTTAAAGAATGGCATATATCCAAACTTATAACAAATTCTTAGAGTTGGTTGATATATATGGAATAATATAAATAATAAAACAATAAATAAAGAACTAAAGGAAAACATACATTCTTGTATAAGATTTGCATGCTCATAGGATTAGGAAGAAGAAAGTCGCAACCTTTTTCTTATATCAACTACTCTTAGTTACGTAAAAAGCAACTCACTTTTTACAACTTAAAGCACCACTAGATCTCGTTCCTAATTACAAGTAAATCGTACCTAGGATTATATTATGCCAATTGGGGATCAAACCGCGACCAAACGGTATAATTCTTAACTCATATAATTCATGATGTTTGCTTTTCGGCCTATGGTTGGTCAATCGGTAAAGCATCACATTTTATGATTTTATTTTCGTTATGTCGACTTTTAATTAGAGCTATTATTTAGTATGAACAGTGTTAGACGTTGTGTAAATAATTATGACATTCAATTACAGTTCTGTCATATTTTAATATAGCATTTTTAATTTTTTATAACAAAATAAAGAGGGCAAGTTAATGTCCTAGTCTTAAGATATTGAGGGTTTCTTTTCTTTTTTTTTCAAGATTTACATTTATATAATTATATATTTTTTAGTGTGGGTTCACAGGCCAACTCGACCCGCAATGGGTTAATCCGCTTCAACCAGCGGGTTATGTGCAGTAGGCCAATTTTAGCCATATATTAAATGGGCTAAAATTTCCAGCCAAACTCATATTTTTTTGTGGGTTATATAGGCTGACCTACTTAAACCGTATTGTTTGCACAGCTTTAGATATGAGTTTAACTTATATATATACTTACCAATATATATAATAAAGCTACCTATATATGTTTATACATAATATATTAATCTCATTAATTGACTCATCATTCAGTCAAATGAGTTTTATTTTAAACTGGAGTTTAGTTTGATTATAAGTCAAACTCAAATTAAGTTGAACTCGAGCACTTGTATAGGATTTGACTTATTTACAACCCTAATTTCAAGCCATTGTTAAGCATTTTAGAATGAGACTTTTTGCTGTTCATGCTTAATAGTAAAAACATAATGAAAATTTTAGACCTGATTTTGCTTTCGCTGATCAAACTGACACCCTAAAACATCTAAAGATAGAAAGTAAATCGATCCTACCTTCAAAATAGTAAAACTTAAAGAGAGAAGAAAACCACATTGTACACTTACACATTCCCTCAGCCAATAATGTGTGTTAACCTCTAACTAAAATTTTAGAAACACCTAGATAAATGTTTTCACAATCTGCCAAACCTATAGATTAACTATACTACTATTAAATAGTTTTCTTCTTGGCGATCTAGCAAGGAAACAACAATCAGCTTATTCGTCTTACCATGTGATTGAAAAATCTTTGATATAAAAAACCATCAAGAGAGAGGAAGGGAGAAGGAGAAGTTGAAGCAATAAAAAAGATTTTATAATAAAAAACAAAATAAAAGAAAAAGTAAAAGTTGGGAATGAGGGATATATTTTTCTTTTATTTATTTATTTAGCTTTTATTAGATAATTTACATAAAGGTATCAATGTTTGGAACATTTAAAAAAGGAATTAAAGTTGATAAGAGTATTCATATACATAAATTCCTTCACAAGGTTCTTATAGAACCAATTCAGCACTTTAAGAAACTCGCTTTCTCAAGAATTTCACCACTTTATTCATAAAATTATTCACATGAATTCATTTACTTCTTGTTATAATTCTATGGGTCTCATTTTCTTTTATATAATACTCTTACTTTTACACAAAATAATAAAATATTCATAAGAAGATCACTTTTCAGAGTCCTTTGCAAAGAACCAAAAAAAGTTGAAGGAACCCTTCGCATTTGTGAAAATATCAAAAAATCAAGAAAAAAAGATTCAATTAGCATGATATGTCACCTATCCAAGTAAGTGGTGAGTAAGTACTAATACATTTTAAACAAGCGATGAAAATGATGTATAGTTTTTATAAAATTTGATCAGTAGTTATATGTCAATAATTATTCCATATGGCATATCACACTTGATGAATCTTCTCTACAAAAGGTTAGGTCATTCATCTAGAAAACCATGTTAAGGATCTCGAATATGAATGCTTTGAATTAAAGTCAAATAGGTAATAAAATATGTTCAAAAGTTAGTACTTTAAACAAACTTTGTAATAGTTGATACCCCAACGTTTATTATTATTTTTTTTTTTTTTGAAAACATGTAAATTTCATAACATGTGAAATCAAAAACGAGTTACATTGTCCTCAGGGGCTTCAAAATGAAAAATCGAACGGGACAAAATTTGCTATTAACCTTAACTTGGAAGCATCTCTAACTCTTTCTTAGCTAGATCATCCGCCATCCCATTTACTTCTCTTAGGATATAGGTTATCTTGCACTTCTTCACCCTTTTGAGTTTATCCCTGCATAAGGAAAATCATATTAAAAAAAGGAGTGCAGTAATGTTGGTATTATTAATAAGGTTCACCACCATAAGAGAATCAAATTCAATATGCACATGAATGAATCCTTTCAAAAAACAAATATCGGTGGCCTCTAGGATGTGATTTTGCTTCAAGAAGGGATGTCCAAACTATTATTTTGCTAAAACTCGTAATTATCTCTGCTAAACTGTTATAGCAAAGTCCCCCTATTGCTATTGCTCTTTTATCATTAGACATTACCCCATCGCAATTGAACTCTATCCAATGGTCTTTTGGCTTTTGCCAATTCACTTCTTGCAACGTGCTGGAGGACTCAAAATGACTCTTTTGGAGGTTTGCCTACCATTCTACTGCTTTATCCTTGGCATTTTCTTGCCAATTCAAACAAGTTTTTGAGTATATTCTTCTATTCCTTTCCTACCAAATTACCCTGAGTGCACAAAAAAAAAAAAAAAAAAAAAAAGGTATGGCCATGATCTAGTGACACTTTTCTTAACTTTCCTTTTCCTTTTAGTATTGTACTTCACTTAGTCTTTAAGGTTAAATAGAAATGACCTGTTGAAATCTACAAAGGCATTAAAGAGATTCCATCAACTCCTGCTAACAATGCAATCCCTCAATAGGTGTTCCACTGTTTCGTCGATTTCTCCACAAAAAGACAGCTCATATCTATGTTTATCCCCCTTCTAACCAAATTTGTTTTGGTTAAAAGTGCATTATTTAGGCACAACCATAAGAGCATTGAGATCCTAGAGTATCCTAGAGTTTTCCATATCCAAGCCTAATTTTTCTGGTCTTCATCTTCTCCCCTGTTCATTATTACATATGTCTTTTATATTACTCCTGAAGCTCCAACTTTTTATGGCTACATTGTTATCATCCGAATCAAGACAAATATTTCCCAACATGTTTGCTAGGGTACTATCTAAAAGATATTGCATAGTTCCCTTGTTCCAAGTTCCCACCCCTAACCATACCTCATTTAGAGTTCTATTGAAAGCTCCCCCAGATATAGGTCCTTATATCCATATGCGCGGAAGGTCTCGTTCATGCAATTTATCACTCAATAACCTTATATCCTACCTAATCTTTGAAAGGACAATTGCTAATTGATATAAGAAGTCGCTTGCTTTTCTTGCAAGCTTTAGCTAGGGTTAAGCCACATTTTTGTTGCTCTCCATTCCCCCTCTTTCTTAATTGCTTCCTTAGAAGTGGTACCTATCTAAAATTCAAATATTCAACTCTCTAAGCCAGTTGAATAAGATAAGCTTTGTCTTTGAGATTAAGATCTTTGATTCCCAAGCCTCCCTTTTCTTTACTTCTTCTTACCTTATTCCACTCAACTTAATGTATCTAGTGTTTTTCCCCCATCAACCCCTAAAAGAAATTTCATGAGATCTTTTCAACTTTCTTGGTTATCCTTTTTGACAATTAATTGTGCATAGTAATTCATAGCACTTTTCCAGCTCAGTGGTGATCACAATTATTCTCCCCTCTATGCTCAACATTTTTTCCTACCACCTAGCAACTTTAATTTTGACTTTTTGTAGAATGAATTCCGAATCATTTGCTCTTAACCATCCCCTTTCCTTTACAAGTAGCCTCAAGTACTTACCCAAGTTATGATTCACATCCATATTCATCATCTCTACTATTCTCCCTTTGTCTTCCTATTGGGTGTTTCCCAAGAAGATTATGGTAGATATGTGTGGATTCATTTTTTGTCATGAGAGATTCTCACATAAGCTCATTACATTTCTAATTGTTCTGCCATTCTTCCTGTATTAACATGCTATCGTTTGCAAAGAAAAGGTGGGTGACTTTTAGTCATGTTTCTTTAATGGCTATCGGCTTTCACTAGACAATACTATAGCAGAAATGAACGACCCTATTGAGAATTTTCAATGCCTAAAATGAATAAATATAGGAAGATAGGGTCCCTCTGCCTCAGCCCACAACTGGTGTCATGCCCCGAGGAGTACCCTAAACATGGCAGTCCGCTGTACACAATATTAAAGCCTATGAATGACTACCTCAGTCACACAAAGACTTCCATATCATGTACAAGGCGTACATCACAACCAGGGAAACGCATCGGAGTAGCGTAATTTATATTGATAATAAATAAGTGACAAGGCAAGGAGAATACTTATCATAAAACATAAACATATTAAATTACAATTCTTAGGGGCATATTCCTCTATTGTCCTCAATTAAATATATATCTTAGAATCATCATAACACCAATCATATAAGTCATTACGTATAAAGAACCTTACAAAATTACTTCATCTTATGATTCCATTTCCTTTATAGAAGCTTAACATCCTTCCATGACTTCCTTAATGTCATTGATCGATTATTTTTTACCTTCAAGCGTAATTTTCAATTTATAAAGGCCCGTTCTTAAATTTGCTATAAAGGTAATAGGCAGTGTACCTATCGTGAATATAGTATAGCTTTTAAAAATCGGGATCGTCCTCAGGGAATAGGCAAATACTAGTACTAAATCGTATTCTACTATCTAGCTGAACAATTTCGATGATTTTACTACTTTATCTAATTTTCTTTAAAACACTATTAACACAACTCCAATAAACAAACAAGATTCAATTAAGGTCTAATAATCCAGGTTTTGTCTTACTTTCAATTTATCATGTGAATCATTGACAATCCATATTAGATAATTAAGATTAGTTCTTAAGCTATAGAGTTCCTTGAGCAAATTATTAATTCTTTTAAATCTAACAATTTATCTAAACCTAGGTTAATCGATTAGGATATCTCCTTAATCAATAGCAACCCAAAATTTGCATGAGTAACATGAACTCTTAAAAATAGAAGATTCTTACTATTCTATGTTTAGAATTATAAACAAATCTTTTCAATTGCATAGATCAATTCATAAAAGCAATCTTTCAATTAACTTTAATGAAAATCATACATAAGCTTGCATTCCGGATATACAAACTTAAGAACGGTTAACAAACATGCAATTGAACAAAAGAACTTCAATATTTCATTAAGAACAAAGTCTCAACACATGATAAATATGAAATTCGACAAAACCCAGATCTGAAAGACTACTCCTTCATAGTAACTAATAGTAATACATGAAATTCAAAATAGAAATTCGAACTCATGATACTACCCGAAAAGATTATAGCTCAAAAGTGTCGGATCTTCAATCCTTGATGACCTTGATTTGTTATTGGAATCTCCAGAACTTCCTTCTCTTTTGAAAACTCTTGTTATCAAAATCTTGTGTGTCCTCTTTCTCTTCCACAATCTCCTTTTTATAATCATCTTCAATTAAATGGAATTAATTGCTCTTGATGAGGAGAGATGAAAGGTTTCGGAGGTTATGAGTCCCTTGGCTTTTCAAGTAACACTCCTTCCATAACCGAAATAAATGTTTCTGTATTAACTAGGAGGTTACTGTATTTAAAAAGTCGTTTTCTCATTGAATGACTTTCTATTAAATCGACAGGGCGAGTGACAGGTCATGTCTCACAAATGTCCTTTGCAAAGTTCAATTTCCAGGTTGACATGGTTTGAGATAGGTCATGTCTCACAAATGTCTTTCAAAAGCTTGATTTTTATCCTTTAATTTTGCTTCCTCCTTGTAATGGTTGAAAGACATGGCTTTATCTTGTCATGTTGAGTTCTTCTTAATCCAAATTTTGCATTTTTGACCCGTCTTTGCTTTCCTTGAAAAATATTTCCTTTAAAGACCTGAAAGCATACATTAATGTTTTAAAGTGCCAAATTCTTAATAAAAATGATCAATAAAAGTTCATTTTGGCATTTGCAATATATGAATAAATTTGGTTTATCAGTCATGATTCTCAATTTAAGCCACGGGTATACCTATTTCAACAAAATCTATAGGGGTATAAGCTACAACTAGCTTAGTGAGATATTCCTTTTCATTCGCACCATAATTTTCAAACGAGTTCATTTAGACTTTCACACATATGTTATGCATACAATGCAACAATCACGTGATTATGCAAATATATATAGTTATCCGAAAACCATATATAGAACGGATTTACCCCTCCGTATCGAAGGTTAGGGAATCGGGGTTGAAGATCCTTGATCTTCTACTGCTAGTCCCCAGGTCCTCACCCACAGCGCTCGGTTGGCTCGGCTCCAAACCTACAGTCGCATTTCCCAGGCGATTTGGATCCTTTAGGAAGAAACATGGCCCGTGTCACCGCACGATCACAGCCAATCCAACTCTACATGTAGGAGTAGCAGCCTTCCGAAAGAGATGTGACTCGATGGATGCTATGCGTGAGTATTTCATTTTTCTTAAGCCAAACCTTATTAAGGTCTATTAAGGGGCGATCAATCAATTTAGCAATTAATAAGCAGTCATACAAGTAAGTAAACAAAATTATTTAAACAAGCAGTTTGAAGTTGCGATATTCTTAATTCTCATTTCACGCATAAACATAGAATCACATATATATTCATAATCCTAAGTTCCCCAAATATATATCCATTTTTATTTTTCTTAGTATACCAATGCTACTACTTCACAAGTACAAGCAAGGTAACGAAATTAACAAGAATAACTCACTCGTCCATTTCGTGATCTTCTTAGTCGTAGTAATCCTCAAAAAGGGTAATCTCGTATCTTTCGTCCCCTAGACAAAATAAATACCCGAGATAAGTATTTCATAGAAATTCTACTTGAACTTTCTATTCTATTTCACTATGTCCGTCAAATTCGTACATAATGAAATTCCAATTTAAAATGGCTATAATTTGCTCAATTTAACTCAGAATTTCGCATATAATATACCGTTTTCTACCTATTCGAAAAGATCTATCCATTTCTAAGGTTATCTTTGTCATATAGGGTCATTTGGATTTCGAAAACATTGGGTACAGATTTAAAACGAATATTTCTAAACTTTTGCAAATCCATTTTTTAACTCAACTTCATTCAAAAATCCTTTCGTAAAAAAAATATAGATATATATATGTATATATAATTGATAAATCATTTGAGTATATAGATAAGCTCACTTTGTATGCAGAATTTCTAATGATAGCGTCTCAACAATTTATTTTATGCAACAATTCATTTTGAGTTATTAAAACTTTAACTTTAACATTAACAATTTCTTTTCAAGTACTTTGAAGAAAATTTATATTTTCATAAGTTATTATAAATGAGAATAGTCTTATTTTATTTTCTTCATTCTTTTTCCAAAAACAAGTAAATTTTCTTTTAACCTTTAGTTTTGCATAAATTTTACTTCTAGTGATAAAATATCAAATTTATCAAAAGTGTATTAAGTTGTTGAAACCCTTTTTATAAATTTGTATTTAGAATGATTTTTAGAAAATGAGTCTTGTCTTCTATATTTATTACTTAAAATATAAGTTTTTGTTTTCTAAAACTTATTCTTTTATTTCTTTTGAAAAGTATTATCTTTATTGATAAAACCCTTTGTTTTTAATATTATCTTGTTTATATTATTTGAAAACAAGTTCTTTCTTTAGAAATTTGAAAATCATTATTTTTCCTAAGTGGGTTTATAACTTTATGGGTTGAATTCATCTTAACTTTGAAAACTAGTTTGTTTCTTAGTTTTGTTATGAAGTGAAACAGAGTTTAAATCTTAAGCTTTTTGTAAAAACTTTTAATATTAACAAATTATTTTACTAAAACTTAGGTTACCATAACATACAAAGAAAATATTTATTTCTTATGTTTTCTTGGTAAACTATCTTTGTTATTTAAGAAAACGTTGAGAAAACTCTATTTTTATGTTGTTGATAATAACTCCATTATTTTGTGATAAATTACATAATTGAAAATTTAGTTTTAAGTTCCTTTAATAAAGTAAAATTCTACTTTTAAATTATTTGAGACAATATCATTATGTAGATGCAAATATTATGAGCATATGAAATAATAAGAGCATAAGCAAATACTACAAACAATTAATAAGCAAAATAAAAAATATCAAGTATTGGGAACCTTCGCTTCATCAAGGTATCTCGGTCAAGTATTGAGAGCCTTAGCTTTATCAAGGTATCCCAGGACTAAGAATGGACTAGTCCCAAAAGATTAAAGAAAATAAATAAAAGATTGTTTTGATTTGATATGGACAAGTCTAAAACTAGAAAGACTAGTCTTAAAGAAATAGCATGAAATAAATAAATTACAAAGCATAAAATTAAATAAACAAAAGTGAGCTTATATGCTCTAAAGATTATATATATATATATATATATATATATTAGTTATATAAGGATTTAGCATTATAACAACAATAAAATCAACATAACATAATAAAATAGAAAGTTTATGTACAAGAACAAAACATGAACATGTTGTTGCTTTTACTAGTCATATGAGTTTCAAAACAACACCATAGTCATGTTAAGTTACATGACATGAGAAAATAAATGGTTAGAAGAAATCTTTACCTAAAGTGTTTATGTGGTTTAAAGATGGTAGTGAAAGTATGGTTATGTGGTTTATTGAGAAATGGTAGTTGTAGAGAGAAATTTTGTGAGTATTTGGTGAAAGAGAATTTTGGTAGAGGAAAAATTTATGTAGTGAATTTGAGAGAGTTTTGGTAGTATAATGAATTGTGTGAAAGAATGAAGGAAGAATGAGGTATTTATGGAATTTTGGAGTGAAAATTTAGATGTAATAAAATAATTGAAAAAGAAAATGAATGAGAGGGAAGAGGGGAGGAGTGGCGCCAGCCATGGTGAGGAAAGAGAGAGAGTGAGTTGATTTTTGTTTGTATTTTGTAAGAAAATAATTAATGTGTAAGATATAATTTGATATAAGATGTATTGGAAATATAAAAAGTAAGAAAATAGGTATGTAGGTAGTAAAAAATAGGTATAAGAAAAAGTAGAGATAATGAAATAGTAATGAATAGTAGGAATAGTACTATGAATAGTAGACTAGACATATAAAATACCGATAGTAATAAAAATATGCGTAATCAAGCTATATCTGTTATTTTTAGCTACCGAAAAATTCTAAAACTGATATTTTTGAAAACCTTATTTAATTACGAGACTTTTGGTGTTAATGAAATATTTTTAGTGTTCCGAGCTCCGGGACACGCTTTTCGAGAACTGATCCCGTTTGAGTTCGAAGGACACTCGAAATTCTCGAATCTGATATTTTTATGTTACCTTATATTATTACGAACTATTATCAACAATTATTTTCATTTTGTTATCTAGGGTTTAAGAGCACGAGATTGCCAGATCTTAAACACTAAGATTTGTTGTAAGCTTTGTTGGCCTTTAAGGTTTCGATTTGACTTCCGATTTTATCGAGTCATTCGTAAGATTAGACAATTTTGGAGTTTTGACCGTTTCATATTTTTAGCTCGATATCTATGGTTTATCTTATTTTATTTGTGTTTATTTAATAGTTTTTAATTCTCGAGATCGTTTAACCGAGTCTAAGGTTAAGAGTTGACTTAGTTTGACTTTTGGTAAAAATTGAAATTTCTGATTCTGAAGTTTATCGAGGGATTTAAGATCTCATCATTTCGTTGTCAAGCGTTATTTGGATATATTGTCTTGATTTGCATGTTAAGAAATGGTTAGGTAATTTGATTGATGTACGGATGTTGATTCCACCGATAATTGGATTTTCTATTTTGTTTTTGAGGGTTCTCTCTTTCTCAGATTAAGAAATCTCGTTTTTGATCTTATTTAGAATTAAGTTTTAACTTGGTTTGATTTTTAGGGTTTCGATTCCGGTGTTTGACTCTTAGGATTATTTTCTAAGAATTATAAAATTTTCAGGGGTTTACAATCTACCCACCTTAAAGAAAGTTTTGACCTCAAAACTTGTTATACGTAAGTAAACTTGTAGAACTTGATGAGAGATTGTATGTCATATTTCATCAATTTTTTTTATATACGAAATTTCATCGTACTTTTGTTGGTTAAGTCTATTATGATTACGCTATGTTGCTTCCTTAGTCTCCATATATTTGATACCTTTCTTTAGTTTCACTTCTATGAAAAGGGTTTGGAAGTTTATCATTATTTTAGTATTTCTTCTTTCGTAATTTCTATTCCTCGTTTATCTTTAGTCGGTGATATTGGGAATTTCGTTAATTCGGTGCGTTTAATATTCTATGCAATATAGCATATATATAAAACCAATAAGATTTGGTTTTAGCGACTTTCAACCTTCACTTTACTTGACCTTTTTGAAGAGTTTCAAACTCAACCAACACACAGATGACTGACGACTCGCCACTTGACTTGACTAAATTTTGAACTGATGACGACTTAATATGACATGATACTGGTACATTCACTTGACCTGAACATCTTGCACATCAGCTGGGGAAGAAAGAGCGCATGGCTCCACGCGCCCGGGTCCATGCGTACAATACACGCGCCATAGAAAATATGTCGGGGCTGGAAATCATTTCATCGCCTGAGTTGAGGGAAATGAAAGCTATTATAAGGCTTGAAGTCATACCTTATGCAATCCACACGAATTCAGCTGCATTAGTTTACGTATAATATATATATATATATATATATATGTCATACATACTTATGGTTCGAAGACTCCTAGCTCATGCTCCTGACCGCTAAGTTATTACTTAGCTATTAAGAATATATGGTGATATATATATGCGTGTGTGTGTATCTATATGGTATATAATATTTATATACTATCTATATGGGGCATGAACAGAGGTGTGGTTTGATTGGGAACCACAATTCAAGTTTACCAAGAGGAGTAATGAGGTTAAAAAAAAAAAAAAAAAAAAAGAGAAGAGGTGGTTTTCATCTTATTCTTGATCACCATGAAATTGTAGACGACTCATTGTCAGCTGAGAAATTGTTCTATAATTTTTGCAGCCCTTCAATGATATGATTGAGGGAATGAGATTAGATATGTGAAAATCAAGATGCGAGAACTTTGATGAGCTTTATCTCTATTGCTACTATGTCACTGGAACAGTTAGATTAATGAGTGTGTCGGTTATGGGAATTGCCCCCGAATCGAAGGCATCAACCGAGAGTATGTACAATGCTGCACTAGCTCTTGGGATAGCTAATCAGCTCACTAACATCCTCAGGGATGTTGGAGAAGATGCTAGAAGAGGAAGGATATATCTTCCACAGGATGAGCTAGCGAGGGCAGGACTAACCGATGAAGACATTTTTCGGGGACAAGTAACTGATAAATAGAGGAGCTTAAGATGACACACGCAACAAGAGTGGTGTCCTGAGTTTGCACGCTATAATTCAAATAAACCCTATGACTGAGCTACAGTTCTAAGACTTGACCTCTCTTTTATTTTTTTTACTCAACGGTTTGTCAACGACAAATGAAGTCTTCGACTCTATAAGAGCACTTGGCAGCATTATACTCCAAAGTATTTATCAAGCTATGCGTAGATGCAAGTAATGCCCAAAATACTTGAACTCTGTTCAAGAATTTTGGTCAGGGAGCAAAAATGTAATGGGGCTTTAAAATTATAAACATAGATAAAAATATAAATATTATTTGTTTAGGTATGACTTATGGGCTGAATGACAGGGCCTAATGAGTCTAGTTCAATTATTGGGATGGCTTGAGGAGATTTAGCTTGGTGGGCTTGGAACAGGGATTGTTGGATCGGTCCGCCGCATCCAACCTTTCTCAGGCAGACTCATGTACACACAGGAGATGACCACAAACCTTGGCCCATGAGGAGCTCATTCATGATAAGCATGAATTGATCTTGCTCCATCTCACCCGTCAATCACTGAGGTGATCTAACGACCGTCATCCACGCCAAGTGCCTATAAATATTCAGTCACTCCTCCTCCTCATGATGAACTTTTAGAGAGAGAAGACAAACAATAGTCTGTAAAGGAGGTTCTGTTCAGGAAGATCAAACAGGGTAACTTAAGTGATTTCTACTCCAACTGCTCAAGAACTGTAAGGTTGACGCGCGAGGTCTACTTAAGCTCCCTTATCTGTCACTTGTGCATTTGAGACACTAAGACTGTCTATTCCTCCTCCCTTTTCATTCTCTCCAAGCCATCCCGTCATCAAGTTTCATTTCTTCAGCAGTATTCTGAAGTCACGTGTCAGGCGTGAAATCCACGTGACGCGTGCGTGACCGCTATCATCAAGAACCCCGCATCTACAACTACATTTCCCTCTAAATTCTAGTATTTATGTTTACAAAATACTAACTATAGTAAAAAAGGCACTAATTCTATGCATGTAAGTGTATTTGTTATGTTAAATCTTTTATAATGAGTCGTAACAAATAACATGTATGTCTCTTTTGGTACCTTTTCACTTACCGAACATATGATAAATTGATATATATAAATAGAATGTCAATGGTTATTTAGTGATCAAGAGCTTGCCTCAGGATAGAGTTGGCTTCCTTACAAATGATGAGGAGCAAGATAAATAGTTAGTACATTTTGATGTTAATTTTTTCTTTTAATAACAACTTTTGGCACCATATTTTGGAAATATTCATGAACAAAATGGTGTATAAGATTAATGTTTCATAGAATTGAAGAATGCCAAAAAAAAAAAATTTGATCGAAGGGTAATGTTAAAGTATGACTAATTGTTATTTTAGTACCTACACTTTATTTAATTTTTGTAATTAATTACAAGTATTTTACTAAATTTAGCAATTACCTAAAATTCTAGGTGACAGATGTGACATTTATCCTTAGAGTATAGATTTGTGAGCCAAATGGCTAATTAGGGCATGTTGATCAATTATGATAATGCCATAATCAAGAGGCATACATGTGCGTCAATAAAATGTCTACAGCACTTGCAAAAAGTTTTTGCTAAATATAGATTAAATGAAAATTATTAGCAAAATCCTGTACCTATATCACGTCTATAAGATGAAATATACTGTTTTGTATACATATCAAGTCTTATATATGCCATATGAAGTTTGCAAACTATGCTATATTGCACATACAAGGTAGGAAATGCATATATATCTTGTTTACAAGACAATAAATACATTTATATCCCATTTAGAAGATGGGACATATGTAATACTCGTTTAAAAGATGGGATATATATATATACATGTTCGCAAGAAACAAATGCATATAATATATGTGTATATCATATGTATAACACATGATAAATGATCGTAAATACACTTTTCACATATTTAATTTAATACATATGATTTTAAAGTTGTATTTTGGTTATTAAATTTAATTAGACCTTATTAAAGTAATTACTTTTAACAAGATTCTAAACAAGAAATAAGTTTCATGCATGTATATCTTAAGACAATATCATAATTTGTCTTCTTTCTAGTACTTAAAGTAAATTTAATATAATGTACAAGATATAACTTATATTTGATACATGAACTTGTCAATTTGTGCAATTATTAAATATCTAAAGTTTAAAAGTGTTAATTTGCAAACTTTTTAAGTTCATTTATAATACCTAGATAACGTAATTAATTGTGAAAATTGGTTAAACTCAGGTAGCTAATTGTAAAATTGGGATAATGTCACAAATAGTACATGAACTTCAACAAATATGCAACTAGGTATAGGAACTTTGAAAGTAATCAATTTGATACCTAAACTTTACAATTGATCAAATTAGTATCTTAAAAACTTTAAATTGATCAATTAAGTAACTATAAAAACTTGATGTACTGTTGAAGTGTACAAAAAGTTCTTTCAAATACTAAATTGAACAATTTCAAAATTTAGATATCTAATTGTATGTTTTGTCAAAATTTAGGCAACATTTGTGACATTAATCCTTATAAAATTTAGTAAATTTCAAGTAGTTAATTATAAAAATGGGCAAAATTTTGGTGGCAAATGCAACAATTATCCTACTTTATGTTAGAACTACATTGTTGTACACTCTATAAATATGCTAGTAAATATATTAGGTGATGTAAGAAAGCTATGGGAGGCCCTATAGACTCTTCTAGGAGTTATGGTTTACGAGATTGTATGACAAAGGTAGAAGTACAATTTTTCTACTATATTAGATTCATTCTTGTTTGCTAATGTTGTTTTACTTAATGTTGAAGGTAATCTATGTTGAATTCTATATGTCATGTTCTCTTTTCTTTTATTTGTCTATTTTTTGTGTCTTGTGTTATGTCGATTTATGACCTAAAATCTCAATCCGACCATAAAAGATTAGTGTAGTAGCCTGTTTGTTTGGAGGTAATAGAGAGGGAATAGAATGATTGTTCCTAAGAATAAGCCTATTATCTCGTTTACTTGCACAAATGAATGAAGTAATACTATTACCAGGAATCTTTGTAATCCCCCTGTAGAGGGAATAAAAGAAAACCACTTGCCATAAGGTTTCTTTTTTTTTTTTTTTTTATTCCCTCTTTCATGGTAATAAATATTTAAACGATGTTACTATTTTACCCTTAATAATTTTATTTATTGACAAAAAAACCCATAATAATGCACAAAACCCTCTTTTTGTTTATATATATATAATGTATTTATATAAGATATCAGTTATATATATGAGTTACATAAATATACATATATAAGTTATACATATAGGTTATATTTTATAAGCTAAATAATAGATATAAATTATAATTCACAACTTGTATATATAATTTGTAAAAGTTATATATATTAAGCTATATTACATATACATAACTTATATGTAATATTTATATATATAATATATCACTTATATATATGAGTTATATAAAAAAATATAGATACATGATCTAAAGATTATAAATATATAAGATATGAATTATATATTTATATATATATATATAAAGAAAAATAAAGTACGTTGATAAAATATATAAGTTGTATATATAAGTTATAAGTTATACACATAGATTATGTTTTATAAGTTAAATAGTAGATATAAGTTATAATTTATAACTTGTATATATAATATATAAAATTTATATATATATATATATATATTAAGCTATATTACATATATATAAGTTATAAGTAATATTATATCTATAATTTATATTAACATATAAGTTATGAGTTTTAAGTTATATGTATGTAATATAATAAACTCGTATACATATTAATGGTGAGTTATATATATTGCTCGGTCTAAAAAATATAAATAATAATTTAGAGAATATGAATATATTAGATATGTATTATATATGTTATATATATGATAAATGAGTAGTGTATTGGCATAACACATAGGTTGTATATAAGTTATAAGTTATACGTGTAAGTTATATTTTATACATTAGATTATATATATGAATATTTATAAGTTAAAGTTATATATGGTTTTATGTTATATAAGTTACAAGTTATATATAAGCTATACCTCTTTAGTTATAAATAATAGTTTATCTATATGCATTATAATTAATAAGTTAGGTGTATATATATATATATATATATAAATAAGTTATATGAAATATCAGTCATATATAGAAGTTATAAATATATAAAAATACAAATATATAATCCAGAGATTTTAAATATAAATACTATGTATTATATATGTAATAAATATAACAAATAAATAGAATATTGAAAAAATATGTAATTTATATATATATATGTTATAAGCTACACATATATCATTTTTTTATTTATAAGTTATGATTTATACACATATATATGTTAGAAATATATAAATTAATAATTTGGAGTACATATATTGTATAAATGACAAATAAATAGAGCATTGATAAAATATATAAGTTGTATGTATATGTTATATATATATATATATGTTATATTTTATAAGTTATAAGTGTGTATGGACTGACATATAATCAATATATATTTGTATATGTGTATGTATTATATATATCATATATAAATTATATGTTTATGTATTTATATATAATGTGGTTGTTATGAATAGCACATATGTGTGTATGTATGTGAGTATAGGTATTGGTATATGAGTACATTTATATAGGTTCTTTACTTTTTGATCCAAATAAAAGCATTCTGGTAATTTTAATTGTATTCCCAGTTTAACATTGCAATCAATAAATTAAAATTAGAATATGTATTTCTAGTAATAAAACTTTGGATGAAGTAAACAAGATATTAAATGATTCATAGTTTATTATTGGTAATAATAATCCCAAGACATAACTTTTCTATTCTCCACTCTATTCCATTCCTTCAAGTAAATAGGCCATAAGTGTCATGCTCTAAGACATTGGTATCACAATTTTTTTTGTGTGCACACACATAAATACGTGTATATAAGGCTACAAAAACTTGTAGATTATTGGTATCACTAGATACTCTCCAAAAGTTTCAATAACTCAACCCACAAATATTAATAATAGTATTTTACCAAAAAAAAAAATCCATGAAAAATCAAGTTTATAAATATGTCAAATCTTCAAATATAAAGGTAAACCCAAACAACTATCTATCCTAAATAGAAAATTGAATTACCATCTCTCCCAAGTCACGTAGTAACCTTAAGATAGAACTTCAACATAAAGATCATAGATCATGTAATTACAACTATCCCTATCATGATTAACATGTGGTCAGTCGATCGGATCATTTTACAAAACACGAAGTTGAAGTTTACACAAATTTATATAAAATGCTAATAATTGTTCAACCTTAGTTGCAATCACCAATATAAGCAAACGTACAAGCTAAAATAGCATAGAAAATATTAGGTCGTATTCCTTGGGGATCATTGGCATCTACCGTACTCACTTTTCATCTGTTATCTAGACAAACAAAAATTTAGCAAAACATATACATAGGAAATACACTAAGCTAAAGTTAATGGTAAAAGATATACACACGATTTTAGGGTAAAATTTAAAATATAAATTTGTAAATGCAAGAAGGAACTTAGGATTTGCTTCACCAATTCCTTGTAATGTAACTTCTTGACAAACTTAGAGAGTTATTTGCTAGGTGTATTTGCATTGTCGATTCACTGAGGTAAGCTAAAGCCTCTTTCAAATTTAGAAACTTTATATCTAGATTAGACCACCAAAATCTCTTCACAAACTATCAGTAATCTAGATTCACATAAATATCAATAATCCTTTGATTAAAAACCAATTTTAAGGAATTTTTAAAACCAAATTACAGAAAATTTCATCATCCTCATCTTGAGGTGATTATGAGCAACCTCGTTAATAGCCTAGATCTATTCAAAAGAATGATCTCTCAATCTATTGAGTTGAAATCAGACATGGATCTAAAAGGTGTACCATGTATTTAGACCATAAGTTAAGTTTAAGTTACTAAATACATATACCTAATCAATATTCAATTAAAATGCATTTTCAAATCTCATGAATTAGGTCTTTGATTTACAAACCCTAAGTTGAGATGATTATTTCTCCATAGATGCAAACATTGAGCATAGATTCAAGAGAAATAATATGAAAAATACAAATGAATATTATAGATTAAGCACATAATGGGTCTTGCAAAAACAAATTTTGGGTTTAAAATGAAATTACCTAGAAAAATCGAAATTCCTTGCAAAAAAAAAAAAATTTAGTTCACTAAGAATTCTCTTCCTTACTCTATTCTAGATTAGCATAATTTATTATATATGGTACACTCCTTATTGGACATCCATGCATGTTTATTTATAGGTTACATGCATATAAATCAGAAAGATTTTATTCACTTACATGCTAAATTCTTTATAACTGAATTCATCCTTGTCTTCACTTATGAGTGTAAGCCAACTCATTCATGATAGGGTCACTTTTCGTGGGTATGATCATGGGCTCGAAGGTTGGCTGCGATGTGATTTTTTTGAAAAAATCATGATCTAAGATTTAGCTTCAACTGTGGGTGTAATCACAGGCTCAACTTTAGGTGCGATTGATCTTATACTTCACATTGCGGGTACGGATGTCTTTAAGTGAACCATGGGTGAAATCAAGGGTGCTGTTGCAAGCATGATCTAGAGTCTGTGTAGGTACGGTGTAATCCGTGGGTCTAATCGAAAGTGCAGTTTTAGGTGCGATTGGGAATTTTGCCTTGTCTTTTGCCATCAGTTGGGGTCTTTAGCAGCCACGATTGATCCTCTCTTTGCTCATTCATGTTGTTTTACTCCAAATCTAATCTTAAACACTTTATTTCTTCTTTTCATGATCTGATGAGCTGAAAAACAATATTTAAACAATAAAAACACAAAAATTCATAGGAATTAATCTTAAAATGGATCAAATACGGTCTAAATTCCTATGAATGGAATAGAGTATAAAAAACTTATCAACATGACTTAAAAAATAAAAAGCAAGCAAAATTGCCCAATAAGGAAAAATGTATCCAATATTACATGATGCCAAACCACATACAACTTAATATATTTCATGTGGTGCATAATCAACAATTATAACAATATGAAAATTGACTATTTAAAATTACTCGGAAATAACTAGGGACTCATAAGCAACTCCCACAATTGATACTTTTGCAGATGTGAACCTAAACTCTACTTCAAAAAGTTCGAAATCCTTAGAGAATTTTATAAATGTAAATGACCTAAAATTTTTACAAATATTTTTCCAAAAAAACACAATCAAATATAATAAAAATAAATATTAACCTCTCGAATATTTCTTAAACCATATAACATGTTAAACCTAGAGGCATTACCATTAAACAACAATAAACATGAACCTAGCATCTACTTAAGCTCTAAAATCTAATCCTCATCATAACGAAATTAATCTTGTATCAAGAATAAATTATCTAAATATTTAAATCACCTATATTCAAATTTCCTCCTATTAAAGTTTGATTTAGCTTAATTTTATGAATTTTATAAAATTATTAAAATTGCACGAAGATGTAGGATAATCTTTAGTCAAAATTATTTTCAAAGGAAACCCAATCATACCCTTAGCTAGCTAACCTAACTAATCTTTTGTTTTCACATTCCTTCAAACAAATTTGTTTAGTCATCTTCTCTTGTCACAATCCTTCGAACAAATTTTTTTAAGATCCTTTTGGTATTGATTTAATTTTTTTTTTCACGTTTGTGGTAGAGTGAGAAGTTCATCTCCAAATTTTTCATATAATTTAATCTTTAATATCTTTATTGACTAATCATTCCTTTAACCTTGTTTTCGACAAAATCAAAAGTGATTAACGATTATTATCTCATAGTTTCGAGTTCCAACTTCTTTTTAGATTAACAACCTCAATAGATTTAATATTTTGTTTAAGTTTCCATTTATCTAAAATTCAATGATCATAAACTCGTCTTAGTTAGAAAAACTCATGGCATGCACACACATAGCCATGAAATCAAATACTAAATGCAGAATATGAATGGATGTTATAAATATCTCCAACCATTGCTTTTTGATCCCTGCAATGATTTTGATGTTGCTAGATAAGTTCTATTTACTTCTCTTGCTTGATAATCAAACAAAGGCTTTGTGTTTTCTTGGTCTTATCACACACAATACGATGGTGTAAAGAATGAAGGTGATGACTAAGAGAGTAGATACCCTCTAATTATATAATGTGCTTCCATCAAACACATAAAATGGACAGTTATCAAATAAAGATCCTATAATATTGTAGAGATCATATTATATCGGGATTTTCTTGATATGAAATTACCACTTACTAATAAAAGCCCTATAATATTGTGACTTTCTTAACGTAGATTTTCTGTTAATATTTGAATGATGGACCATAACCAATATATGAAGATATGAAGATATTGCCAATATTTACTTACTACTAATAAATATTTATATTCTCCCACTTGATCCATACATTCAAATAGTCATCATCTCCAAATCTCATATAAATGAAATAAGAAATGAAATACATGAATCGTGGTGATATGTCCTCTAGATTTTGAGTATTATCTTCCATGTATCACAATGCATTATACTTTTCATTCTATAGGTGGTAACATTACTTAAATGAATAAACCACATGTTTATTATTGGTCTTCATAAATATATTTTCTCAAAATAATCAATGTGCACAACAATATGAGAAAATATCACAAATAAGAATTTCATCAACAATGGATCCTTATCCTATATTCGATACATGATTCTTGAATCTAAGTGGTGGCATGCCTTTAGTTGAAGGATCGACTATCATTGGCTTAGTACTAAAGTGTTCTATGACCACTTTATTTTCCTTAACACGTTCTATAATGGCCAAGTACTTAACATCGATGTGTTTGCTTCAAATATAAGTTTTGTTATTCTTGGAAAACAATATAACGGTTGTGTTGTCATAATATATTCTCAATGGCATAGATATAGTATCCACAAGTTTAAGCCCTGAATGAAACTCTTCAACCATATACCATGCAGTGTTGTCTCAAAATAAGAGACAAACTTTACCTCCATTGTAGAAGTGGCAATCAAGCCTTGCTTAATACTTCTTCAAGATATAGCTCCACTAGCTAATATGGAAATGAGACATGATGTTGATTTATGTGAGTAAACACATCCAACAAGGTTTACATTTGAACATACAACCACTTCTAGATTGTCGGTGCATCTGACCATAGACATATAGTCCTTGGTCCCTTGAAGGAACCAAATCGCTTTCTTTGCAACTTTCCAATGGTCTATGGTTGGATCACTTTAATATCTCCCTAACATTCCCACAACAAATGCAATGTTAAGCCTTGTACAAACCTGAGCAACATTAGCTTCCAATAGCAGAACACTAAGGAATACGTGCATATGTTCCCTTTCAAAATTGTTCCTTAGGTACTAATTCATACAAACATACCACCCTCACAATGGTAGATATACTCAGTAAACAATCTTTCATCCCAAATCTCTCCAAAACCTTATTGATATAGTTCTTTTAAGATAAGCTTAAAACACAATGTTCTCTATCTCTATCAATCCTGATGCTAATGACATAAGAGGCATCGCCCATAGCCTTCATCTTAAAGTGCTTAGAGAGAAATTGTTTCACTTCATACAGTAAGCTATTGTCATTACTTGCAAGTAAAATATCATCCACATACAAGATTAGAAAATAAGTTTTGCTCCTACAGACCTTTTGGTATATACATTGATCCATGATATTCTCTCCATATCCAAATGAAGAAATAACTTCATGGAATTTCAATTACCATTATCGGGAGGCTTGTTTCAATACATTTATGGATTTCTTAAGCTTGCAAACCAAACACTCACCGATATTAGATCCTTAAGGTCACCATTGAGAAATGTCATTTTCACATCCATTTGTTGCGATTCCAAATCAAAGTGTGCAACCAATGCTAAAATTATAAAAAGAGAATCTTTCTTAGACACTAGTTGAAAGATATCTATGCAATCGATTCCTTCCTTTTGAGTAAATACTTTAGCAATGAGTCTTGCATTGTATCTCTTAATGTTTCTTGAAGAATCTTTCTTTGTTTTATAGACTCATTTACATTGTATAGGCTTCTTTCCACTAGTCAACTCAACAAGGTCCAAAACATCATTACTCTTCATGGAAATTATCTCAACCTTCATGGCATTGCACCATAACTTTGATTCCTTGCAATTCATAGCTTGTGTAAAGGTCTTAGGTTCATTTTTGGATCCTTTGTTGTAGCTAGAATCTTGTAGATATACCATATAATCATTAGGAATTGCTCATTTCTTAAAATTGGTAGATTTTGTCAACATTGCACTAGAAGGATGTTGTTCAATTGGCTGTTCAATATCCTCATGAGCAACTTAATCTACTAAATTATTAGCCATTTGTGGAATTTCACTATTGTCGTTCTCAGCTTGTTGATTTATTATAGCTGGTGTTACAATGTCTAGCTGAGATTTAAGGACATTATGAATGATAGTAACTTGATTTCCTAAAGTGGATTGTTGAGTATCACAATGATCCTTCTCAAATCAATGCTTTGAGATAGATCCCTCCCATTAATTAAGTCATTTTTAAGAAATTTTTCATTTCTTGATTCCACAAATCTAGTGTGATATGATGAACAATAAAATCCGTATGCTTTTGACCTCCCAGCATATACAACAAAATACCTGCTTATGGTCTTCAAATCTAGCTTCTTTTCTCATGGAATATAAACTTTTATTTCACATGGACATCCTTAAATGTGTACACATTGCAAACTCAGTTTCCAACCCTTAAATAATTTAAATGGTGTCTTTAGGACATCTTTGGCTGGAACTTGGTTTAATATATACACTACTATCTTAAGAGCTTCAGTCTACAAGGACTTAGGAAGATTAGAACTACTAAGAATACTACGCACCACGTCCGTTAATGTTCTATTTCTTCTTTCTACCACACCATTCTGGTTTGAAGGACCATGTGAGATATATTGGGCAATAATCTCATTTTCTTGATAAAACTTTGCAAATGGACCATGTGCTTGTCGACCATAATATTTACCACCTTTAGCAGACCTTAGTTTGCTTACTACATTGTTTTTCTACTTTTGCCTTGAAAAATTTAAAGCAATCCAATGTTTCCCTCTTATAATGAAGCAAATAAAGAGATATATATATATATATATGTATATATTGTGAGTAATCATCAATAAAGGTAATGAAATATTTTTGTCCAAATGAGTTTAAATCAGGACTACAAATATCTGTGTGTATGATTTCTAATATGTATGAACTCCTCTTAGCATTTTTCTTTGACTTGTTAGTCTACTTTCTCTTAATGCAATCAACACAAGTCTCAAAATCAATAAAGTCCGAGACATCAAGTATCTTGTCATTTACCAATCTTTTAACTCTATCAATGGAGATATGCTCTAGTCTCCAGTACCACAACATAAAGGATTTCTCATTCATGACACAATGCTTCATACCTGTATGTGTTTCATTGTAGCAATTGTTATCATGTAAATTAATATAGAAAAGACCATTAGAAAAAGTAACATTTTCCGACCAGTTCAGATTTATAACTCAAACAAAAAACATCTAAAATTGAATACAATATCCAAAAGGTAAAAGTCTAGAAACTAAAATTAGTTTCTTGGAGAAATTAGGCACATAATTATCTTTTCTAATAATAGAATAAAATTGCTACTTAAAATTAAAGTACAATCCATAATTGCCTCCACATGCAAGGACGTCTTGTTTCCAGAATAGATGTACTCCTCACTTGCCATCAGCTTCCTTTTTTTTTTTTTTGTTTAATAATCTTGCAATACATTGGTAATGTGAATTGTATAGCCATAATCAATCCATCATGTGTTATGATCAATATTAGTTAAATTATATTTGAAACATACTGTTGAGGTAAGATTACCAATAAATGTACCTTTTAACAAACTTCTCACAATCGTTCTTAACGTACCTCTCTTTCTAACAAAAGAAGCACTTGGATTCTTTATTAATTTTTGCTTGAGCAAGTATTTACCCTTTCCTTTCTTATTAGCTCAAGTCTTATAACTTGCTTGAATAGCTAGATGAGCACTTTCTCTTTGCTCTGCCAGCTGCATCCCTTCCTTTTGAGCATACATGGCCATTAGCTCATCAATTGACCATTTATCCTTATGTGTTATGGGATATCTTAAAAGGTGCATATGCTAGTGGAAGAGTGTTCAATATGTGGTACACAAAGAAAGATCCAAACATTTCTACATGTTTAATGGAACCACAATCACTAGTATTGATCTTAGTCTTTATGAAATCAAACCGCGAGGATTAGATTGTTCTCAACGTTCATAAAGAGCGGTTTTTAGTTGGAGCGCTAGCATTAGTAATAGTAGCTTGTTCATCTTTCTGAATAGCATAGTCAATGTCCAAGTACCATAAATAAAGGAGAACTCTATCTCTCCATATCTTATAGTTTTCACCCGTTAATTCAGGAACATTATTAGTAACAACAATATTTTGTATAGCTGCAAAATAAAATATATATATGCCTACAATTATCAATGGAGGCTAATAAACAAGCATATGCAATTTAACCCTGTAAAGCATATAAGAACATAAATCAATGACATAAAATTGTCCATGGGCTAAATTTTAATCAAATAGATCCATATTAATCCTTATTATAATACTATCAATCTATATTTACTTCTCTTATTACCTATGGACAAAATAAGAAGAAAAAGACTGATATTTTATCCTAATTTAACTATGTGAAATGTAATAAAAACTCCCACGGGATAGATTTCATCACATCCAATATAACAAATTGCAATTGATATCTTTATCCAAATGCGATCCAGCCAACTTAATATATAATTTTAATTAGGTTGTTGTGGCTAGGGTCAAGCTATTTAAAATCAGATGGATCACTAGATATCTATTTGATTAATTATTCATTCTTATGCACAATTTATCGATCATAATACATCCAATTAAATTAATGATGCAAAACAATTGAATCGATAAATATTGATCTTCAACAAAACAAAACTACACGTGCATAAATTTCAACATTGGCAAATAAATAATTCTAATGAATTATCTTTCAACGAATTGAAACCAATTCCTTATATGTACTAATATATGACAACAATAATTCTAAACTTTAATAAGTCAAAATATATATGTATACATATATATATCAATATATTTTTATCTATCGATGTATATATATATGAGAGTGAAACAAAATCACCATCGATTAATATATCTAATATATGAATATATATATATATATATATGCATGCCAGCATAATCAACACTATCATCATGATTTTAATGCAATTATCGTACAAATATAATCACAAAACTCAAAAATCATATAGCAAGGCAGAGGTCATATCAATGCTCTGATATCAAATGTTAGCAAAACTCACGGAAAACACACACATAGCCATGATATCAAATACTAAATGTAGAATATGAATGGATGTTATAAACACCACCAGCCATTCCTTTTTTTTTATCTCTTGAATTATTTTGACGTTGTTAGATAAGATCTATTTACTTCTTTTGCTTGATAATCAAACAAAGGCTCTGTGTTTTTTAGTCTTATCACACATAATACGATGGTGTAAAGAATGAATGATGATGACTAAGAAAGCAGATGCCGTATAAGTATATAATGTGCTTCCAGCAAACACATCGAATGAGCAGTTACTAATTAAAGATCTTATAATATTGAGATTTTCTTAATATGGAATTACTACTTACCAATAAAAGTTCTATAATATTGTGACTTTCTTGATGTATATTTCCTTTAATATTTGAATGATGAACCACAACCAATATATGAAGATATTGCAAATATTTACTTACTAATGATAAGTATTTACAATCTCATGATATCGTAAATCTCATTTTAAATTCTTAATTCCATATAGCAATCCATAAGTAAATTGTAATAAGATTAAGTGAAATTTTTTTTTTTTTTAACCTTAAAGTGTAAACCGTAGCGGTGTTTACTGTCTCATTACTGTTTAATGTCATGTGCATTTATGTCGATTCGTACAAAATCATATCTTTGTCTCTCTTGAGTAATTTTTTCATAATGTATGATTGTGGTTATGAAATATCCTCAACATCAAAGATCTCGCAATTGATTATCTCAAATTCATAAGTTTTTTTTTTCCCAAACAACACATTTTCATTATTGTTTATCCAATATTGAAAATTCATAAGCAAACGAAAAGAGTTTCCATAAGGTTCTCACCTCGGTCCTTCCCATCGGTACTTGTGTGCATTGAGCTCCAAAAGAATGTCCTTCTCTTTACGATTTCCCCAAAATGAGCAAAAATGGTTACAAGAGGGTTAATGATGCACGTGCCTTGTTGCTCTAATACCAAATTAATGTGTGCTTAATAACTGTTATCAGTTTAATGTGAAAATTGATATTAGGTAAATATAAAATTATGATATGGATGTAATTCATATTTGATAGATAATACGGATATTAAAATATATTGGGATGTGATTTAAATTATAATTCAACTGAGACCATAAATTATAAAGCTACTATGAGTATTAGAAAAAATAAATGATTCAATTAACACATTCCCCATGTTCTTTAATAATATTCACAAGAATAAAGAGAAATATTTTTTATTATTCAAAACACAAGACTTCACAAGACTAAAAAGAAAATGACACTGAAAACTCCATTAATTATTAACTAGAGAAAATAGAAAAAAATATGTTTTTTTAATAAGAAATACAATAAATTGAAAAGGCTAAAAGCAGAAAGAGAGAGAGAGAGAGAAACTATGTTTTTTTTTTTTTTTTTTACACAAAATTAAGAAATTCACTTAATAATAATAGATGACAAGACTCAATGTATATATAGACACATATGATAATTCTAACAAGATCTAATATATTTAAAAATTGATTGACTAATAAGATACCAAATAAAAATTAAACACCTAAAAAACATGACTCAATCATAAAATATTTTAAACCAAAATAGAAAAGTAACATATTTAAGAAAAAAAATTATTCAAACCCAAATAAAAAATTTTAACCTTGTTGTAAATGAGAGCAACAATGGGAGTTTATGTTTGTTGTATAATGAAGATAAAACCTGGTAATATTAAAAGACTTAAGATATTTGATTGCGACTGTTACTATTGAAAAGGTGTTTTTTCCATTCAATATGTGATTGTCTTATTGATGTAAAAGGCTATATGTTTTATTAATAAAAAAAAAATGGAAAATTGTAACATAACAATAAATATTTAAATTCACCTTCTATGATTAAGATATTCTAAATTTTAAATCTCAAAAAATCATCAATTTCCTTGTAGTGATAAAGTATTATATTCTATGATTGATAAAAGAAAAACTATTAGCATGATAAATTCTAGGGTAAATATAACTTTTAAAGTTTCCTGCTGCCATGAGTACATATATAACAAAAAACATAGAAAAGTAACATATCAATAATTTATTGGATTAATTTGGCAAGTTAGACCATAAATATCTTCTCTTGCACATATCGTTTCCCCATGTTTAGGAAGACTTATCCTTGAATCTCTCATTTGCAAAACATATGCTCAACATCATAGATCTAAACAAAGTGAGTAACTACCTACAAATATATATAAAGCTCCTCCTACAAGAGTTTAACAAACGGTCAGATTTTCTTGACCCTAATGCTACCTACTTTAGCCTATTGGCTAAATAGGCCAAAGTGAATTTCTTTTTTATTTACAAATTATATATTTTTTTATGTTAATTTGTGTGAAAGTTGGAATATTTAAGCATTATAGGATCATATATATATCAATGATTAATTTTATTGCTATTTTAATTACTTATATATAAAAAATTGTTTTCACAATAATTTATTAGATATCATGTTACTTAAACCAATAAATATATACTTAAAAAGAATACTATAATATATGTGGTGTGTGCATTGATTCATGGTCCTCCATATCATAATTAATGATCACTACTATGTTGTTATATATATATATATATATATATTTGCTTATTTGCAAATTTGACTACTTCTTAAATTTTCCTCTCTTTTTTTTTCACAATATAGCTCGTGGGTCGACCATCATAAGTAAATTCGCTTTAGTTCGTGGGTTAAATGCACCAAATGAACTTGGTCATTTTTAAATGATTCTCAACTCTACCTTGAACTTGCCATATGCTATGTCGATCTAACTATTTGAAATTGGTGGATTTGCAAAGAATTGTAACTGTCCTTCATGGTGGGAATTGCTTATTGCCTATGATATTTGCTCTTCTCTCATTAAAATCATCTTGCATATGTTAGACTTGCTATCATTTGCTATGAGTCTAGATGTTCATCGATTACCTTCCTATAATTTCCATATGATTATTCTCTTTAGGATTTTCAATACTATCATGGTTTGTCTTCTTCTTTTTTTTTTTTTTTAATTGTGTCTTCATACTCAAGATTTCTATCGTTGGTTCAATTAATCTATGTGCTTCTCTCTTTTTTTTTTTCCCATAACTTCCACAACTTGAGATTTATCATCTATCTCTAGTATAACTAGTTCCTAGCTCTCAATATTTACTTTCTTTTCATCTAATTCTACCTGCTCATGTGATCTTGGTGAATTCTCAAGGCACGCATGTGATAGTAGATTAAACTGGAAGTTCTTAAATGTTTTTGGATTTCTCTTGACCAACTCAATGTTATAATCTTCTATAAAGCTACTTTAGCAAAACTTTAATGTTTGTTTCAAGCAAGCCAATGTTCAAAATGTATCAAATGTGAAAAAGAACTTCTTATTCATAATTTTCAGAAGTTGATCTTGACTTTCAAATGTCTAAGATGGAAGGTTGGGATCAAGAATTGCATATGGTTGTTGGATCACTCTTACAAAATAAAAGAAAGTCTAACTTTAATATAAGAATACCTAAGCCCTATTTGAGACTTCTTTGGATTAGTTAAGGCCAAACGAAGTCCTAATGAGCTCATTATAGCCTTTTTCAAGTATACAATTCATGCACAAGACAATAAAGTAAGATGAAAGTGGAAAAACTAATCCAAGCCTATTAAATCAAATAATTTTGAAAATATGGCTTGTTCTATGGAACCCTATTACTAACGTAAGCAATCAATCCACAATATTAATTTAGGAAAGAACCCAATTACTTATATGAACCTCTACAATTATTTACACTATATTTTCAAAAAAATAATATAGTTGTTCTTTGATAGGATTACTGACTCCTGCAAATTGTATGTCGACAAATCTTCTATAAGTTCTCCCTTCAATAATGCCACAACCAAAATCGAATTAGGGCATTTCTTAAAAAAAATAATAATAAGTAGATTTTAGGTAAATCAGTTTACCTGTGTGGATAACCGCATGCTAAAACCTTTCTTCGCACCTTACTCTAAATTTTCTCAAAATCAAATGAGAATTTCTCGAGAGCAACTTATTGAATTCTAAATCGAATTGTTAAAAAGAAAAGGGAACACGGAAAATTGAATGAGTGAATGAATAAACTCCTTATGTTTTGTTCGACCAACGACATGCACGGAAGCCATTGGTCTATTCAATCTCGAGAAACATGAAAAAAATTCTTCTAATATTTGATTAATGTCTTGAAACATGTTAATTGGGATTGGATGATTTCATTTTAATTTCTCGCCAACACATAACCAATTTTCAATAGTTATATCAATATGTTGACTGCAGAATGACAAGTCGTCAAAAGGGTAATAATAACACATGTTAGAGAAATTGTAATGATAAATCATGTATATTGTACAAAGTATACATTCCCCTTTCTCCCTTTCTCTTGGTAAATGTATGCATTCATATACTACCTTTACTTTGCCAACTTTTCTCATTGGTATCTCTAGTGCTGTCTTGAAATATCAAGACATCTTCGTATAGACACCTGTCATCCAAAACCCTTAAAAGAAGTAAATTTACTTTTGTAGTTTACACATTAACTTGGACGTATCATGTTATCTTAATCTCCAAGAAAAGAAACAGTTGCGGCCATGGAAATGCGTGGGTAAATAATGGTGTTCAAATATTACTGTAGTCGTGGCTAAAAAAAGAAGAAGAAATTGAAAAATAAATAAATAAATAGTCATATTCATAACACTTGGTTTACAATTTTTTACCCGGCCAACATTATGTGCAACTTACCTTAATAACTTTAATAAAATATGTAAAAATTTATGATTTAACAAAACTAGTTCCATCTATTATTTAAATTTATATTCAATCATAATTAATTCACTGAAATTTATACTTATTATATTTATTTTAATAGTCATATAATTGACTACAGGTCCCATTAATAAGTCTATACAAAATTCCATTAAATATTGGCCAAACCTATTATAACTTCGTTAATATCCATATTCTAACCTAATAAATTAGGTTGAATCATCTCTTTTCCAAAGCTATAACATGTATTGGTAAAATATATATAAATGCATATATCAAATATTGAATCTTATGTCATAAAAGGTTACGAATTATTTTTAATTGAGTTTTTAACATAAAATTTAAAGTTGTTAATTGTTATACTTAATCCAACTTTTACTTCTTAAAATTTTACGTCATTTCTCATTATTTGTGGTGTAATTTTTTTACTAACAATATTTTTCATGTGATATTTCCTAAATATAAGATGGTGAAACTCTAATAATCGAGTTACTTTTGGTGCAATGGTTTGGAGTTCTTTAAAACTCTAAAATTAAGCGAGCTCAGTAGATAGTACTTCCAAGATGGATAACACCCTCAGAAATAGCTAGCGTCAAGGACAAAACCATATGGTATTTCGCCAAACAGGATAATATCTCGATGGATGGAGTTAAGGCCATCACACAGGTGTTATAAGAGCAATTCATCAAGATACAACACTCTTATAGAAAAGAAAACAGAAGTGCAGATCTTCTAGCCAACCTTGCTCTAAACCGACATATTGGTTTTCATGTGGTTGATAGACCTTCAACTTCTGTTTTTGACATTTGTATGCGAGATATGAGAGGAATATCTTTCCCTCGTAACTCTGTGATGTAATGGATATTTTGCCGCCTTCATAATAATAATAATAAAAAAGTAGTGAAGTTAAGTAATGTATAGGGCAAAGTGCCTCAAAACGGAGCTCCTCTCTTATCCTTCTTACCTAGTGTGATTCTAGATTTGTGTAACGAAATTGATGAGAATGTCAGTTTTGTAAGTGGAGAAATTGTGATATCTCCTAAACATAAGGTGATGGAACTCTAATTACCAAAACTTTTTTGATGTAATGCCTTGAAATTCAATAAAACTCTAAACTTAACCATACTCAGTGAAGAGCACTCTCACGATGGATGACTTCTTGGGAAGTAGTTGATGCCAAGAATAAAACCATATGGTATTTCACCAAAACGGATAATACTTTAATGGGTGAACTTCTAGGTTATTACACACCATAATACCATACCAAAAATAATGAAAGCAATAGACTTGAGAAATGAAAACTGAAAGGTAATTGCAAATGATCCCTTTGTATTTGGTCATTGTGCAAATAAATTATCTTCCATATCATAGAACTCTAAAATCTTTTTTTTTTTTTTCAAATGTGTTTATACTCTATAATGTTATTTTATCATTGCATAAAATAGTTAAAGATACTAAAATTAGAAAAAATAAATAAATTCAAGAGTGAAATAGTCACAAGGGAGTCTAAAATCACCCTTTTAGGACTTTAGCGACTTAGAATACAATTTTAAAGACAAAAAGTTAAACGCATGTAAAATAAAGTTAAAAGATATTTTCTACCATTTACCCAATGTTTAATTGGTAAAACATTAACAATCTTAAACTTCATGTAAAAAAATTAATTCTGACTTGGTTAAATTTTGGTAACTTCAAATTTAAGATATAATATAAAACCACTCAAAGTTTCAACACTATTCTTTCTTAGGAATATTCCAAACTGCATGCATACACCCGCCGATTCAATAACTACAATAAATAAAGTTGTGCTTTGAATATTTTGAGCTGGACAAACATATGGGCATCTATCGAAAATTGTGACTAGTTGGACCAAAATCGCCGTTGGATCCAAGGGCATCTCTGTACAGTGCTTATAGTACGAAACGAGCTGCAAATTTTCTTGCAACATAAACCTAATAATAATTAAATCTAGAGTTTCTTATTTAATAACCGTGATTCAATGGGGTTTTGCATTATTTTATTTGCTTTCTGTAATTAATAAATTTACATAGTAGATATTCAGCCATGGAAGTTGCCAACAACATTCAATTCTACCAACAAAATTTTCTTTTCCTTCTTTGAGACAGGCGTAATCACAGTAGTAAATTTAATGCGGCATTTCACTGGGGAATAATGAAAAATGAACAAAGCATGCAATTGGTTTGAATAGAAATGTAAATAAATTAAATAATTTACAAAAAATTAAAGTAGTAAAGCTGTCAAATTGGATTCGAAGTTTATAATACCCAGCTTATCCATAATCAATCCACCATATATATATACATACATATATATATATAAATGATGGACTTATTAGTCGTTGAACCTATCTCTTGAAAATGTGAGTTTTGTGTGTCGAGCTAAGCTTGCTTTTTGAAGAAAAAAAAATTTGACACAAAACAAGAAACTCATATCAGATTATTTCTTAAAGAAACAAATTTGAGCTTTGAGCACTTGCAAAGAACTTGTCCCTTGATTATATGGGTTTCTTGTTTTGTGTTAAACTTGTCTCTTTGCTAAAAATTGCAACAATAGCTACATTTGCATCATTGCCCAAATAATACTACAATTATCAGCACCTGCCAATACAAGATAAAAAATATAATGTACAACACATACACTACTTCCCCAAACACCATTCTCAACAAGTCCATCTGATCTCCATCAAACACCAACAAACTTAATAGCACATCCACATAACATTTCAATCTCATCTACATAGGCACAAGTGTAACTAAAAGAAAAGTGCAAAATAAGAAGAAAAATTTCACTAATATAGATCCATGTATATAACTAAAAGAAAAAAGATCAAGAAAGATATACAAAGAATCATGTGTCATCCCAATCTCCACTCGGTAGGCTATAGTGAGGGCATCAATGATATGAGTAGTCTCTAGCTTTAACGTGGGTGAGACTCTCACCCATATCATTTGGCAATGCTAGCCAGCCCTTATGTGGGTTCAGAGGAGTCTGAATGGCTGCAATAGCATCTCAAGAAGAGGTGTTTCCATAGGAACCAAAATTGACATGAAAGGATCTATCTCTCCAATATCAACTATTGTAAGCGATGGCTTATCTTTGATATCTACTGGTATATGCTTATTGCCTCAGCCTTACCCTTACCCCTACCCTAGCCTTATACCTGTAGCTTGCATTAACTACCTTTTGCTAGTTGTGGCAACAAGGAATTGTCACTATTCTTGTTTGAATAGGCTAATGTGGGTGGCTTTAGGAGGGCGATGGCTCAAGATTGCTACACTACCCTCATAATTTTTTGTGCATTGAACAAGATACTATTGTGCAACATCTAAGGCAACCAGCTAATCAATGTACAATACGCACCAAGATTAGAATATCATGTAAAAGTAAGAGAAGAATAACTTAATCAACAACATTTGACCAACCATGGAGTAAAGCATGGAATTGGCATGACGAATGTATCGTTGAAGAAGCCCCGTTTACCATGGTAGATAGTCAAGATTTGTCGTGGTAGATAGTCAAGATAAGTACCAGTTGGAATAAGTGGTAACTCTATAACTCCCGAGCATCCCACTCAAAAATCCATCCAACATGCTTAGTTACCTAGTTCCAAGTCGTTTGTTTACATAGGCTATACTCCAGCACTAGCATATGCAAACCTTGGAAACTATTGAACTATCGAAACACTCTAAAAAATTCTATGCATTTTGTCATTGTTGTCATCCAGATAGGGGTTAGCATTTGGACAACTACTCTTGTATTGTAGCATTGTTCCTTTTTTCTCTCTTGTTCTAATTCTAGTAACTAATTCTTGAGTCCAATTCTTCCTGAAGTCCATCTCAGGGTAGTTCAAGGTCTTAACCATATTAGCATAGATAAGTACCATCATTACACACTAGATGTTCTAGTAAAAGACTACAAACAAGTCATAGTTATAGAATAGAATGCTACTATAGCTAGTTACCTGGGATACTTAGTCGATATCACGAATAGTGAAACTAACATGAGACAACAAGTTTTGACTTCTTTATCAATGTTAGTGTTGAGGTCATATAACCCATATAATTACCAAGATTCGTCTCTATGTAAGGATTGAAGTATCCCGCCTTGGAGCATTGAAATGTGTGTGTTTGTTGCCTCTACCTTAAATACGTCTTTAATTATTACTATATATATATATATTGCTTTGATTAATTGTTGCATACAATACTTAAGTCATGCACTGTTTGTCAGGATCATGTGACAATTCAATTTATTTACTAGGCATACTCATCTCAGGTTAATATACAAATGTACTAAATGATTGAAGAACACAGGGTTCGAGCTATACATGCTCTTATCAAAAGTTAAGAACATGTAGTGGACTAGCCATGATCTTCAAGCTTAAGAAGTGGCAAACTAGAGTTTTGCTACCAAGACCTTTAAGTTCTAATTTCCAATGTTGTCAAGACCGGCCTAGACCAACTGATTCACCTCGGTTCGATCGAAACTGGTATTGATGCCGGGTTGGGTCTCGCATTTAGCTTGTTTTTGCATCTAATAAGCGAGATCAGGGTGACTCAATTGGTTCAACCAAGAACCGATTGAGCCAGTCGGTTCTATCAGGTCGGAATGTAAGGTAAATTAAAAGAAAAAAAAAGAGGTAAAAGAAAAACCCTGAACTTTAAAAGATTTTGGAGTCTTAGACAATGCAAACGCATACACAAATATTTTGAAAAATAAGCAAAACACAAAGCTAAAAAGTGAAAACTGAAAATAGTAAAGTAAAGTTAGAAAACAAACACCCACTCGCCATTCTCCATGGTAAAGATGCAATTGACCACTGCCACTATTGGAACCATCAATGCAAGGGTATTACCCATGGCCACATCTCCATTCTCCATCAGTAAGTTTCCAATACTTATTATTATTTATTGAACTTACCTATAGCTTAGTTTATGGCTACTAATTGCTTTGCAAATTTGAAATTTTTACACTTTTATTTGAACAACATAGCTGTTGTTAGTATTAGTTATCTCATTGCTACTCAGAAGTTTGATTTAGATTTTTTTTTTCTTTTTAGGGTTTAGGGAAAAAAAAGCAATTAATTAATCGAAAAATGCAATTTATAAAATTTTATATAAATGTTAGTTAAAACTTGAATTAATGTCTTAGTTTATATAGTATTTTTTAAGGATGTACAATGTGTTGATTAAGTCAATTTAATTATGGATTTTGCTAGGTAAATTTTGTTAAAATAGTTAGGATTTAACTTAAAAATTTTTTTTTTATCAACTTCGATTTGACCCTTAGTTGAACCAGGTCCAACCCCTTGATCCTTGACTCCCTAGCATGGTTGGGTCAACCCCCCATCTGGGTCTAACAACATTGCTAATTTCTCTCACTTTGTTGCAATAATTAATCCACTCAATTGAATGTTGCTAATCCTTATCTCCATGCTCATGTGAAGTACATTAACCTCAACATTATTCATTTTACATGTTATCAAATTTCTTTTGGATTCTTGAGAACATTTCACATATGTAGACGGCTAAATTTAAATTATGGATTTATAAGCACACCAATGACTTAGACCTGACTCTTTAGGCTAAGTGATAGGGTTAGGAAAGTCAAGTTTATGAAATTGGTATGACTAAAGGAGACATGGTGAGCTTAGATCAGGGACTATTGAATTGGACCAATCTCGTTCACTCTCAACCTTTCTTCAGAAGCTTATGTACTTAAAGAGGCGTTCCATGGGTCATAGAACTCTTCTAAAAATCTATTAATTGAAGAACTCATCCTGGTCATTGATAGTTAATGTGATCCGACCAATGTTATTAAAAGCCACGTTTCTACAAGCACCTAATATGCATTTCGAGGATTGAAAAATTAAAAGGAACGTCGTTGTATTGCCAAAATACTTTTACAAAAGATCAAGTAGAGTTTAGAACAAAGAACATGCTATCTCTCTTTTGGAATAGTAGGGTTGATATAGCACCACCACCTATTACTAGTACATTTGAGCTTCCTAAGACTATATGTTCCTCTTCCTTACTTCTCACTCTTTATCATTCCTTATATGTGCTTTCATGCCATTCCTCTAAGGTGAAGTGTAGTGGGAAAGCATGCTGGACGTATGTGACCTCTGCAATTAGATCCACCCACCACAATATATTTCTTTAATGCTTCAATTGTCAATCTTCTTACAAAGCTAGCAAATGTCGGTTGTAATTTCTTTGTTCAAGTTAAGCATTTGAAAAGCTTTAATAACCCCTGTTTAAATTTTATAATATTAATCCAAAATTTCTTAAGTTATATTTAGATAAGTCTAATTCTTCATTAATTAACATTAACCTCTTGAAATTAAATGTTTACATAACTCACAAAACCCACTAAAGAGCATAGCTTGATGATTCTTACTTTGCACATCTTTATTCTTTTGCTATTTGATTCATGTCCAAGTTGGCAATATATTATCAAATGAAAATTTCTTGAAAAAGCATTTGGGAGTGGTCATTTTTTTTCTTTTTCACATCTTTCTCCTTTGAATAACGAAGTCATAGATTTTATGGGATAATTACAATGGCTTTCTCGAAATTATGGGATGGCCATGTTTCCAAATTAAAGATGACCTTACTATCATATTGTACAAAAGATTTGATAATCAAGCCTATAAGGTTGTATCAAATGTATTATTGTAACTAGAGATGGTCATGGGAAAAGAAAGGAAAGAAAAACATACCTAATTGCTGAGGTAGTTATGATATGGAAAATATTTTTGCAGCATGACATTGGCAGTGTCAATTTGCCATGCCTAGTGCACCATAGTGCATTGTATACTGCAAAGCTCTCAAAATCAAGATTTTAGTAAAATCATGAAAAGGTTTGTAAAATCAAAATGTAAAAATTTATGTTTCAATAATCTATGTAAAATTGTTTTGGAAAACTATAGATATGCTTATAACAATGATAAAAAAAAAAAAAAACATGCAATATGTAATGGATATAAAAAAAGTCAAATTCTCTTTTTCGTAATAACTTTTAATCCATAGTATAACATACTTAGAAATAGAACAAGTAGAGTTGAAACAAAATTTTTTTCTTACTATTTTGTTTGCAAAGAGTATAGCAATAAATTTTCCTACTATTTTGTTTTAAAAGAGTTACAATTTGAAAAGAATAAAAATTTTCAATTTATCTTAAGTTCTCTTTTAATAAATTAAATAAATAAGTTATCTTGTGAACTTGAATCATCGGAATCTCAAATTGTGTGAGACGCCTTTGCTGTGTCAAGCGATCTGGTTTATTTCGGCCCCATGCTTTAGAATTCAAAGGCTTCTTTTCTTGCCTCATATTCTTTGGCCTATAGCTTGATGATCCTTCTTGAGTCTCACAAGATGGCACTTTGTTAGCATTAAGACCTAAATGTTGGAGTTTATCTAGCACGTGCTCCATAACCTGCTCTAGGGTTTCAATCCTTTTTGTCATTGCCGCAAGTCTTTGCTCTAGATTTTCATGCTCTTTTTGATCTTTCTCTTGTGAATCACTTCTTTGATTTGAGGTGTTGCTGACTTCTTGTGCATGGAGCATGTTGATTGTGGGTTCTTCATCATTAGCCGCTAGTTCATCAACAAATTGCAATTGGATCGTTTCTGAATCAATCAAATCCTGAATTTTATTCTTTAATTCCCAACAATCATCAATGGCATGCCCTTGTTGACCCATATGATACTCGCAATGTGCATTAGGGTCATACTTTCATGGTTTATACCCTGGTACTGGCTCACTAGGGTATAATAAGTGATCCTCTTTCAGCTTCTGGTAAATTTGAGATAGAGGAACTGGGATTTGAGTGAATTTCCTCCTAGATTTCTGTGTAGGATTATTAACTCACTACATTGGTTGTGTCCCCTTCTACTTCATGTTCTTCATTGCTTTGCAGTTTACCAGAAATGAGGGCATTTTCAACTCTGCATCCTACCATTACTGCTTCTGAGAAAATTGCTGATGCATGTCCCATAACATGTGAAAAGAAAGGTTCATCCAGGGTATTGATGAAAGTGAATGTCAGATCCTTTTCAGGCATCAGGGTGGTGATTCTTGCAGCTAAAGCTCTCCATGTTGGGCATATTCCTTGAATGTTTCTTCTTCTTTCTTTTTCATATTGTTCAGGTCCCAAACTGAGGGTGCCATTTTGATGTTGAACTTATATTGGTTGAAAAATGCTCTGGCTAATTTATCCCAAGTATCAACTTCTTGGTGATCCAATTGCGCATACCAAGCTAAGGTTGGGCCAGTAAGGCTATCTTGGAAAGTCTGTACCATTAGCTTGTCAAATTTGGCGTACTGCCCCATACGTCGTATGTACAGTCTTGTATGCATATTGGGACAACCGGTTCCATTATATTTTTCAAACGCAGGTGCCTTAAATTTTTCAGGAAAGGCACCTTCCTTAAACTGTGGTAAACTTAAGATCGCAATTTGATCAAAATCGTCAAATGTCTTCATCTTTTCAAACAATTTTTTCTCTATCTCTCTAGCTTGAGCTTCTAGTTCTTTTTTTAGCTCAGCTGCATTAAACTCATTTTGTGTGTCATCCTGATCGATGAACTGCCCCTCAATTCCTTTCCCTTTTTGTGCCCCTGAGGATCCTTCAGATGTTGTAAGGGTCTTAAGTTGAATGAAATTTTGTGTCAGAGTCTGCATTTGTTCAGCAACTCTAAGCAAGGTTTGTTCCATAGCATTGAGTCTCTGTTCAGTTGATTGGGAGTATTGTTGTTGTTAGCCATCTTAATATGTAAGGGATTAGCTGAACCTGGTCAAAAGCAATTTCAAAATCTTAATATGTTCTTGCTAGCAAATTATCTCCTTTTTCTTTTTTTTTTTTTTTTTTTTGGTTTCTTCTTTTTTTTTTTTGTTTTTTTTAAAAGAAAGTTTGAAAAATTTTTATTTACAACTTTTATTTTCTCTTTATATTTTTAAACTTATCAAAAATATCTTCAAAGAATTAATCGTTGAAAGAATAATGGATATTCACAAAAAATTTAAAAATGATTATTTAAAACCTAAAGTGGAAAAATTATTCAGTGTTCTATTTTTATTTTCTTTTTAAAGCAAAAATTATTTTTTTGAATAGTAGTAAAAAAATGACTCTCTTTTTTTTAAAAAAAAAAAAAAACTTCGAATGGGAGCTGATATTTTACAAGAATAATAGACTTGAAACAATGGAGTGGAATACCTATGACAAAAGTAACTTATAACTATAGGTGGACAATACATATTCTACGGATATATACAAGTCTAACTTTGGTTGGAAAGAATCTATAACTATAGATGGACAATATATATTCTATGGATATATACAAGTCTAACTTTGGTTGGAAAGAACCTATAACTATAGGTGGACAATATATATTCTATGGATATATACAAGTCTACTATACACATTTTTTAAAGAAAATATATACAAATGCAAGGATGCAAATATGCTAGCACACGAATGCAAATGGGGATAAAGACCAATATAATTTTGAAAAATATTTACCGGAGTTGTCTTTAAAAACAATGGTTTCAAAAACCTTCATCAAATCATTTTTTATTTATTTAACTATCTATATACTAATCTTATAGGGCCAACTAATACTAAAAGAATATAACTCCAAATTTTTCAAAAAAATTTTGTGAAAAACTTTATTGGAATTGGTTAAAAGCTTTTGTTTTATTTTATTTTTTTTATTTCAAAAATTTCTTTTGAAACCCTTTTTTAAAAAAAAAAACTGATATAACTCCATTTTTCTTTAAAAAATTTGGTCAAATCCCATGTTGATGAATGCATGATTTGGTAGGGTTCTATAGGTTCCCCCGGCTTAGTGGTACTAAACCGAGTGGGAGGACATTTCTTGATCTAGAGGGTGGAAAGCCACAGCCTCTGGACCTTACTTCGTCCTCCTCGCTTGGGCTCTTAAGACGGCCTGGTTCCGACCGTATCTAGCACACATTCATGCCAAAATGCAAATGCAAATAAATAAATAAATAAGTAAAACTATTGCCCCTTTTTTTTATGTACCTGCAAGATTAGTATACATGTATTCACAAAACAATTATTCAAATAATATACAAAGAATTATATACATTCATATAATGATTATACAAAAAATTGAGCAATTTAAAGGATAAATTTAAAAATTAAAATCCCTAAATGGCTAACCCTCTTCTTTTTTTTTTTTTTAAATTTAAGTGGTCCCCAGTGGAGTCGCCAAGCTGTCGAGCCTGGATTTTTCAATCAGCTGGGTTATTTCTTTTAATCCGATTCATATTAAACCCAAACCCATCTAACATGAATCCTCGACTAAGTGTTAAAAGAAATTTCAATTTTTGAAAATTGTTTTGGAGTCGCCACCCCATATAAATCTAGAAAAAATAAAAGCTAAAATCAATGGGTAGGTTGATCCTAACTTAGCTACTAGTCTACGAAAAAAAAAATGATTTAAAAATCAAACTTTTAAAACCAGATATCATGGATTCGGGGGCTAACCTATTAAAACCAAATTGGTTACCACTATTGGAATTTTAAATTTATAATCCATCCTTTATATGCTCAAAAATTCAAATATATATTATAAAACAATATTCACAAGTCACATTATTTATTTTTTTATATATTTTTTTTTCTAAAGTCTCACAATATTTACAAGAATAATCAAAATAATAAACAAAAAATATTTTTTTCATTTTTTATTGTCGCCCCGTAGGTGCCTACGTACTGGTTAATCAAGATCAGACAAAACGTAGTTCTTTTGAAAAGAACTTTACTTTGTTGATCTATTTTAATTTTTAAATTATTTTCACTTTAAGTTCATTAATTTTTTTATTTTTTATGAAAACCATTTTTGATGATCCTATGATCTAATCACTTAATTTTTATTTTATAAAAATGGAATTTTTCTAAGTCTTTTTTTAAAATCATTTTATGAGGATTCATGGCTAATTTAATGCTACATGAGAATAATTTTAATAAGAATTTTCATAGCTAATTGAATACTATATGAAAATATTTTTGATTAAAAACTTTAGATGAACATTTCCATAGCTAATTGAATGTTATATGAAAATAATCTTGATAAAAAAATCCTTTCATTATTTATGTAAACTAAAGTATTTTTTTCATTTTCCTGAAAATATTTTTGTCATTTTTTTATTTTTTTCAAAAAAATCCCTTTTTCTTTAAAAGAAAATTCATTTTTTTATTTTATCATTTTTACTTTTTTTTTTATTTTTCCCAAATTTAATTACTATCATATATACATAAATAAAACACATCCAAAATTTATTATATTGTAAATATAACACACTACAACTATATTACATGCATCATATGTACAATTTTTAATTAATATACATATTCATAAAATATTCAAAAATATCAAAAACTAATAAATCATGAAAATTTACATTAAAAGTATTTATTCTGATTTTTCTGGATTTTTCTGTTTTTTTTTTTATTTTTCATGCATTTTTCTATTTTTTTACTATTTTCCCGTAATTTAAATATATCAAATATATAATAAAATATACAGACTCACCTGAGCCGTTGGATTAAAGCGGATTTGATCTGGAGCGCTGATCTGGATGTGAACCGTTGACTGTTGACCAACAATCAATTTGCTTTCTTCCCCCAGGAACCTGTTTGATTCCAGCTTTTTGAGTGATTTTTGCTGCGATATTTGTATGGAATTTTTCTCTCTACATTATCTTTTTTTTTTGTGATTCTCCACTTCTTCTTTTTTTCTCTCTCTCTGTTTTTGTATTTTCTTCTATATTCTTATTCTTGTTACGTGCCGGGTATTTATAGATGCTCAACCCTTCACCTACCGCTCATCTACTACTCACCTACCCACTTGCTGACACGTGCGCTTACCTCAACTAGCAGCTTGCTGACACGTGCGCTTACCTCATCCAGCCAATAAGAGCACGTGAAAAAATGGGAAAAAAAAAGGATAATTTGCCTCCTCATGGAATCGAACCCAGGTTTCATTTAGGCATGCCAATGACTTATCCATACAGGTTGTTGGCCTGTGCCTGGGTTAGGTTCGACATAAAAAATATTTAAGGCTCTTAAAAATTGCATTTAATTAAACAAAATAATTTTGAAAAATTGTTTAATTAACTTTAAAAACAATTTATAACAAAAATATGTATTATATCAAGCTCGAATAATTTTTTTTAAAGAATAATAATAATTTTTTTTAAATTTACTTTTATTTACTACTCTCATTTTTTTTTATTTTTCTTACTACTTCTATATCTTATCTTATTTTTGCTGTTTTTGATTTTTTGTGCTATTTTTGCTTTTTTTTTCTTTTTTTTACTATTTTTTTGTGAGCTCGACATAATACTAATTTTTATCATAAATTTGAGCCTTAAATTCAGCAAAAATTGGGTGTCTACAAACATGCTCAAAAATAAGACAAGTAGAGTTGAAACTAATTTTTTTATACTATTTTGTTTGAAAAGAGTAATAAATTGAAATATTTCCTACTATTTTGTTTTAAAAGAGTTACAATCTGAATAGAATAAAAAAATTCCATATTATCTTAAGTTTTGATTTAATAAATAAAATAAACAAGTGATCTTTTAAACATTGTAGCTAAAACTCAAAACTAAATGAAGCTATAAATGTTAAGGGTAAATTACATCAAAAGGTCACAACGTTTGAGGTTAAGTTCATTCAAAGTCACAACATTTGATGTGGTTAAAAAGAGGTCATGGTGTTTAGAGAAGTTGGTCAAGTCTCCATTGACACGTATTATAATATGTCGGATCTTCTAAGTTTTAACTAAATATACAAATTATTTTTTTTATTAACACGTATCAACAGAGACCATTGACCCACTTCTATATTCATTGTGATATTTTTTAATTACTTGAAACGTTGTGACCTTAAATGAACTTACCTTCAAACGTTATGACCTTCCGGTGTAATTTACCCTAAATGTCAAACAAGAGAGCGTGTGTGTTGAAAGAAAGAGTTTGTTTGTTTAGCCTTTTTTGACAGATATAGATATTTTTTTCAAACTTTTTTTTCTAACAAATTGTTTATTAAGAAATAAATATAGATAAAAAAAGTTGATAGTTTTCATACAAAAAATCAAATATAGATAAAATAAAATACAAATCGAATATGTTAACACATATTGTTTCGATACAGATACAGATATAGGTGAAAAATAGACCATTCAAACAAACTCAAAATTGGTATGCAATAAAAAGATTTGATACCATAAAAGTTTATGGGCTTGTAAAAATATAAGTTGTATTTTTCATATTTTAGTATATTTGTCTCAAATAAATAGAATCGATAAATTTGGATAAAAATATAAGATTCTATTAATTTTACTAATAAATTTTGCTAAAGCTATGAGATTTTATAATATTATTATATATATAACCTTTTTTATAGTTAACTTGGAAGAACTTTCTAAATCCAAGGAGGGAATTTAGGAGGGCCGATAGGGGCTCCGGTACCTCAAACCAAGAAAAATTAAATTTTAATGTTTTTTGAAAAAGAAAAAACGTGTTATATGTATATTATAAAGAGAAAATTATAACATAAAACTAAGCGTAGTATAGTGATTAAGCATTAACTTTTATATACATGAGGTCATGGGTTAAAACTATAGCAGTAATATTATTGCACACTAATCTTATAATTTGATTTAATAATTTTTTTTCTTCAATTAATGTTATTTAAATGTGCATGAATTATTGAATACCTATCTTGTCTACATATATTTTTATGATCTATTTGTGCTAAAAGCAATTCTATTAACATTAATTATATAATATGATTTATAAAATTATTTTTTCTATATGTAATGCAAGGTAAATGAACACAAATGATTGAATAAATATCCTATCTAGATTCAGCCAAAAAAAATTATATGATATATTTTTATTAAATGCAAAATTTTACAAATATTAACTCTATATTTTTTATTAATAATTAATTTTCAAGTGATATATATACCATCTCTTATGAAATGCATTAAATACTTTTAATTATTATTTGAATGATTTTTTTCATGATGTTTTAAAAAATCATATTGAAAATTATAAAATTCTCATAAATATATATAAGATGTAATATAATTGTAATAGCGAGTGAATATTAATAAATAATTTTAAAATTAAACTTAATTAGGTTACTATCTCCTAACCCATAATTGTACATTGCGTTCACCCTTGCTCAAATCGTAAATTAGTATGGAACCTTGCAAGTAAAATCGAAGAATAAATTATGATTAATAGTTTTGGATAAGAATTTTATAGTATTATCTTTAAATCATTTTCAATGTATGCAGTTAACTGAATTTCTCATATTAAAGGGGGCATTCATATATATATATATATATATATATGTATCTATTGATGGTATAACTATGGTAATAAGTTTTGTTACCTTAGTACGGTAATGACGATACACTTATTAGTTCAACAGTCATACAACCATCCCAGCTATACATGTCTAATCATCAAAAGAAGAAAAAAGAAAAGAAGAAAATAAAAGAAGTTGAAACAATAATGAAGAAAATGGAAGTTTTAAGCAAGCCATTGCCTACTAGGCATGTCTCTGGCGCAGTCCAGGGATAACCCTAACCCTAGTGATTAAAATAATTGAAGATTTGGGGGCAGTGGAATGAGTGGAGTGGTAGCTTTGTAGCAGTACATCCCTGATTTTGAGGCCACTCACGTGAGAGAGAGAATCACAGATTTTCTCCACTAATAATTTCACCAGACCGAACCCTCCTTGTTCTAATATATATCACAATATTATAATATTAACAGAACAAGATATATATTTTTTATAATCTAAAGTCATCCTAAGATCAATTATCTTAATGCCTTTAAGACCATAAGAGAAAATAAAAAATAAAGCTAAACGGCGCAGTTCGCAGCCCCTGTTTTAAGGGTCGTGACCTTGGGAAACTCACGCACCGGAATCTGCCCACGTTTTGTGTGGTTAGCCTACGCAAATCCATCAAAATAATGTAGGATCTTAACAAATAAATAAATAATTAATTAATTACAAGTGCATATTTAATTAATTGAAAAAGTGACTAACGTGTATAACGGGTTTTGTTTCCGAATGTGCATTAGGGTTTGTGCATGTTGAGCTGGAACAGAAGAAACTAGAAGTGAAGGACGAAGTGAAGAATAAGGAAACTGTAGTGTCCCAAGTAAGAGAGTTAGAAAGGATTATTTGGGATGGGTTTGGGCCGAAGGCTAAGGAAAGTGGACCTGCTGCTTATGCTGCATACTAATAAGATCATGGCTTAGAATATATTAATAGTTACAGCCCATCCAAATTTTACTGAGCATTATATTACATGTATTGCATTATTGGAATTTTATTACAACCAACTGATGAGTTGGCAGATTCTTGCACATGCATTTGGATACTAGGAGCAAATAAGTTATCATTGTCACAAAATATATATATGCATCGCTAGTGTAATACGAATCCATCAGAAAATTAATACAAAAACATTCTTTCTCCAATCACTTGTATTCAAGTAATTTAGTGTTGCATTCGACACACTTTAGCTATAATTCTACTCAATCTGAATTTCATATTTTTTTATCCATGTTCTTGCATTGCAACTGGTATCAGAACAAAACATCCATGGAAACCAGAGAGTTCAAGAAAATTTAGGAGGCGTTGAAAGGGGTGATGAAAGAACAAGTAGAGCGACAGAAAAGGATTCTCCATGAGCAAGCTGATAAACATGAAAACTAGATCAAGTTATTCTCAGAAAACCTACAAAGACAACAAGCAATGATAGAAAAGCAAAATCAAACCATCGATGCACTACAATAGCAACTACATGGCAAGGCACCAACTAGGGAACAACCATCCAAGGCGATAGCAGGGGACAATATGACCCTAACAGCAAGCGGTTCTTATGACAAACACACTAGTGCTCTAAGCACTTATTAGGTAACTACCAGAAACACAAAAATATAGTTTCTTGTGTTTGATGGAGATGGGTTTAGGAGTTGGGTTTCTAAGGCAGAGCAATTTTTTGCTTTAGACAAAACCCTTGAATGTCTTAAGGTGAAAATTGCAACTATGCATTTGGATATCAAACCTTACGAATGGTATAGTGCATATGCTAAAGCTAGGAATGATAAAAACCCCTCAACCTGGGAAGAACTTACAAAGGCTTTGAATGCTAGGTTCAATGAGAAGGGTTTTGATGATCCTATGTTTGACTTAAAAGAATTATAGCAGATAGGATCACTTCAAGACTACAATGATGAGTTTATGCACTTGTCAATCCAAGTGCAATTGCCAGAATCATATCTTGTCAGTTGTTACCTCAATGGCCTAAAACCAAAACTTCAGTACCCAATTAGAATGTTCCAACCACAAACACTTATCCAGGCTTACACACTTGCCAAATTACAGGAAGCCACAATTTCATCATCCAAACAGAATCTTAAAACTTACAGAACTCCCATCAACACCTTCACACCTAATTCCAAATACACTACAGCCTATCACCAAAACACTACCCAAACCACTCCCACCAAACCAGCCACTAACCAGAACCCACACACTAACCTACTAAACACCAGCCGTGGAGCCAGTTTTCCAGGTAACCGTACTACCAAACGATTGACTCCTGAAGAACTCGAGGAGAAGCGATGTAAGAAACAATGTTTCTGGTGTGATGAACCGTTTGGTCCAAGACACTGCTGTAAGAGTAAGCGATTGAATCTTTTAGTGGTTGATCGAGATGAGATGGTTGGATTGGAGTTGGGAAATGTTGCCCGTATAGATGAGTTAGAGGCTGAGCTATCCCAACTGACACTATGTGCAGTTGATGGGGGGAGGAGAGCCTAATGAACCTAGAATGAGAGTCACAGGACAATTCAAAAACCGACTTTTGAATATCCTCATTGATATTAGCAGCTCGTCCAATTTTATTGATGAGCACCTAGCTATGGAACTAAATTATGCTTTGTCATCATTAGAACCCATTCCTTTTAGGACACTCTCAACTTTGTGACTAAGGTCCCACAGAGATAGCACTTGAATTGAAGTTGTGGACACTTTATAGGGTAATGCTCTCTCTTACATCTCCAACATTGTATCTTATCCAATATTATGTCTTCTTCCTTGTTTGGGTCATCATCCAAGGGAAGTGTTCTGAATTTTTGACTCGGGGTTATTGCAACATAGAACTCCATTTCCTTATTACTTCTTTCTTGCCTCCTTCTTTGAGCATTTTCTATTATCCATGCTCTTTCTAGCAATCCTTGATAAATCCTGATATCAAATTCCTTTAATCGAGTTCGAAGGTCTTCTTTCAAACCATTCAGAAACACTTGTCTTTTGAGTTCCTCACTTTGCTTATATGATTCCGGAGCATGGTGTAACAATCTACTGAACTCGATTTCGTACCGTTCCACACTACGATCTCCTTGTGAGATACTGAGGAAATCTGCACTGTACTGGACTCTTAAGCTCATGGGGAAATATTTATCAAAAAACTCATATTTAAACATCTCCCATGTAACTGGAGGCATCAACTCTCTTTCCTTAGATTCCCACCATACTCGGGCATGTAAGCGGAGCATATAGGTCCCATAATTGACTCTCAGATGGTGTGGTACTTCAAAAGCATTAAAGGACCTCTCAATGTGTACCAACCAATCCTCTGCCTCATCTGGTTTTCCAAAAACTCCGTCGAAATACTGGTTACACTTTATGAAGCATGGTAAGAGACTTTGGTGGTATTTAGGTGATGGGGATTCATCTTGCATCGTTTCTTGCTCATATTTCACAGGTGTAGACGTTGAACTAACTTGAGTCTGTTGCATGTAGCTTCTTATCTGACTAGTAAGCCGTTCAATCTCTATTGAAGCATTTCTCCCTTGGTTAGGTGGTTCAGGTATCGCTTGGCTCTCGGTTCCTAAAGGAGTCATGGCGGGTTCTTGTTGTGGTCGGGTATGTCTCCTACAATTTTATTAAGCTCAGGTAAAAATTCTAAATCTTTTATTACATCTTAAGGTATTAAAGAAACTTAAAGAAACTTATCGAAAATATAGAACACAAAGATGCGGAAAAAAAAACATATATAAGAAATATTAGAATTTCACTAAAATGAAAATCAATAATAAGAACTTCATAATATCCAAAACAAAATACATGAAACCAAGAGAAGATATAAGTCTTCCATTACAAAAGTTTAAAGAAAGGATGCAAAATATACATTGGAATTAATTCATGAACTAGATGATAAACTACAACATCGGTTTACATTTTCAAAACATTTTTGTTCTTTTTACTCAAAAATTCTTCGCTCTTAAAACTCAACGAAAGATCTATTGCTATTCAAGGAGATTGACTTCTTCCAAGCAAGGGTAGCTATCTACTTGCTAAATCTATTGAGGACATCTACCATTCCTATCATTGGCTTTAACCAAGGGTCGGGTAAGGTCACTTACTCCTGTATTTTGTAGTTACTAGAATAGATTCGATTGTCTCATCAAATATTTTCAATCTTTCTTCCTCATCTATCTATTTCTATGTTCTCCAAAAGTCTCCAAGATAGAATTCAAATCCTTAAAAATCGAAAGTCACATCTTAAGGATCAAGCAGCTAAATCTAGTTTTTCTTTACTTAAGGGTTATCTAACATTTATCTATCCATTTCTAAGATCGTATCTTAACATTCTATTCCCCTAAAGTCTTCCCACCTAATTCTTAAAACCTTGTCGCTCTGATACCAACTAAATTGTCACGCCCTGAAGGGTACCCTAAACGTGACAGTCCACCGTACACAATATTAAAGCCTAAGAATGACCACATCAGTCACGCGAAGGCTTCCATACTATGTACAAGGCGTCTAACACATAGAGGAGACACATTGGAGAGATACATATTATATTGATACACTTGAATAACAATGTAAAGGAAATACAATTTACTATACTTTAGATACAAATCACTACACTTCATATACGAATCACTACACTTCAAAATACAAATCATTAAACTTCAATTACATTCATCCACAGACTTCCCTACATAAACTATTACAAGGCAATCATAAAATCTAGCCAATAACCTCAAACATTCCTATTCTTTGTCGAAATCCCAAAGTCATGTTCGGCTCCAACCATCTCGGTCCTCACTTAGCATTCTTGAGACAACCTGTTCATTTAAACATCTATTGCGGTATAAGCTACACTAGATTAGTGAGAATTCTCTTAATTCTATATCATCACAAGCAAGTTATAATTAATCGTATGCTATGCATGAACAAACACATGAACAAAAATTATGCATGGGTATCGGAACCCACACACAGAACGGATTTACGCTCTCCGTATCTTGGGTTAGGGATGGTATTGAAGTCTACACAACCGCTGCTAGTCCCCAAGCCCTCGGCTCATAGCATTCAACTTGGCTAGGCTCACACATGGAATGCATCCCCGATGCGCCTTAGTTCCCTATAAATGAACTCTGATACCGGGTCTCATTATCCAAACGAGTCCTCGGACCATACCGATCGACCTGCGTAGGAGTACACGCTACCAAATGCAATATGTCTGATGCGATGCATGACCAATTTAATTTTTGCTAGGGTCAAAATGTTCATACATTCTTTAAAGTGACCAACCAATATCATACACATAACAGAAATAATATGAACAGTGCAGTTATCCAATCGAATCGTGGTTTCGATATGCTTTAGTATTATTTGGCATACATTCATCACAGTCTCATCATATATCCCATCCCCATTCATATCGATTTTTATCTTATTCCTATAATTCTAATGCAACTAACTATAAGCACAAATAAGGTAACAAAATAAGGAGAAAACTCATTCGGCCATTGGATCACCGGTCTTTTAGTAATAGTAATTCGGTGGTAGGGAATCGTCGATTTCGGGATCACCTAAAAAGGAAGAAATACTCTAATAAGTATTTCAACTCAAACTAATCTAAACGATTTTATTCGAACTATCAAATTCGTAATTCTCGTCCTAAGCGAGAATTCCAACTTAAAATGGCCATAACTTGCTCATTTTAACTCAGAATCTCGCAAATTATATATCGATTTCCATCTACTTCGAAAGATCTATCTAATTCTAATATTATATTTAAGTTTTGAAAACTTTGAAGCTTCGAAAAGGTTAGATCAGATTAGAGCAGTAACAATTTCAATTTCCGAAAAATAGTTTGGTAAATGTTTGTAATGTTCCTACTACATTAATTACCTATGCATGCAATATGAGTGATTTCCTATCATGAATGACATGAGATGAGCTTAATGTATGCATGATCTTGATGATTTTTGCTAAAAGGAAATTTTATAACTTTTTATTTTGCAAGACCATAATAACAACTACTTATGAAAAATCTAGTTTTCTAACTTTGATCATTTCCATTTTTTTGGATTTATTACTTAAGAAAATATAATTATTTTGTTAAAATTGAGTCTTCATTATATCTATTACTTATGACCTTCATTTCTACATAAAAATTTCCATTTTGCACTTTGTAAACATGTCTTCAAGTAGAGTTGATTCCAAAATCCGAATTTTGTAAAAATTAGTTTTTGAGCGATTCTTTTAAGTAAAAATCATTTGATATTTAGGAAATTAGGGCTCAATCATACATAACCACTAAGGACTTCATTTTTACACAAAAATTTGCATTTTACACTTTGCAAATATGTTTTCAAATAGGATTTACTCAAAAATCGAATTTTAGAAAATCCACTTTTTGAATGATTCTTTGGGAAAAATTGTTTAATGCATTAAAATTTAAGACTTATGGTACCTATTACTTAAGGACTCCATTCATTACATAAACTTTCATTTGAGCTTGGATAATAGGAGTTCTTATGGCCTTCATTCAAAATTACGAATTTCACAATTTGACTATGACTCAAAATTTTCCATCTTGATTCTATTTCTTGTTTTATACATTAATCTCATCAAAACTCATTTCAACTTATAAAAATCACTACTTAATGATACCTATTACCTATACCCTCATTTTTCACATAAAACATGAGATTTGGAGTTGATAAATGAGTTTTCAAAATTGGTCTTGGTTGAGATCCGAATTTACAAGATTTATTCTTGGGATTCCTTTTGATAAAATCTATCTAAAGTTATGAAAATCCATTCCTTACATATCTATCTTAAGAGCCTTTCATTTCTTGAATAAAAACTTCATTTTTGAGTTGGAAAACATTTTTTAAAATATGGCTTGACCAAAATCCGAAAATGAGATTTTTATTTTGAAAATAACTTTTGAAAATCACTTTTGATTCTTGTAAAAAGAAGTCTTGATGATATATATACATTAAGCCTTCATTATCTTAAGTAAAAATTACATTTTGACATTTGGAAGTAGTTTTTTAAATGGGGGTCTGCAAAATGAATTTCACAATTTTTGTTCAAGTTAAATCTAAGATCTACAATAATGAACATACATCTAAATGAAACCCATGATAATAAACTTTAAACTCATAGATCTAACTTTACCCATCAAAATCTTTCATTTATGTTATCTATACCATAAGTCCTTCATTTTAAATGAAAAATACACATTTTGAAGTTGAAAAATAACTTTTCTAAATATGGTTCCATTTTCATCCGAATTTTCAAAATGATTTTTGTTAAAAATAAAATAGATCTTGAGTTTTCTACAACTTTCCTACTATCATCATGCTTCTACAAGTTGTCCATGAATATAAAACAAAAGTCTAATGTATGTATGAACCTAAAAACAATTAGATCTAGTTATATGCATGAATCACTATAATAGTTATGTGAATGATGGATCTATGTATAAATCATAAGAAATAACAAAAATAACAACTCAAATAACAAGATCTATGGCATAAACAAAAATCAAAGCTAAAAAGTTAATCTACAAAATACAATAACTTTAAACAAGAAAATAATTATGATACAAGATAATAATAATGGAAAAGAGGAGATTTCATTTTTGGCATCATCATTTAAGCTTTTAAGCTTATGGAAGGTCATTTGATGCATGAAACCTTCATTACACCTTACCTATATTACTATGGAGCTTTGAGAAGAAGATTTGCTTAAAAATCTTCAAGAATGAAGTGTGGAAGCCATTTTTAGAAGTGGGGGCAGCTTGTTTTTCATGGAAGAATAAGAGGAAATGAAGAAAGAAAGAGAGGAAAAAGAGAGAGAAAAACTAAAGAATGAAAAAGGAAAGAATGAGTAAATGAAGGAGAGAGAGAAAATGAGTGTTTTAATTGAATAAAAGAGATAAAAAAATAAAACAAGGGTAGCCAATATTTGGAGGAGCTGCACGTGAAAGATGGAGAGGAGAGAGTGAATTTTGTTGAAATTTGACTTGAATTTGAATTGTATAATAAATGTGTAATGTAGCTTTCTTAAGAATGAGTAGAATATAATTAATTTAGTCAAAATGGAGTAAATAAAGGACAATGACAGCCATAAAGAAGGGAAAAATCTGCCATAAAGTGTGGGATAATGTGTAGAAAGATTAAAGTGAAAAGAAAGTGATATGTGTAAGGTGTACTTGAAAGTATGAGTTGTAAAAGTACTTTCTTAATAAAATAAAATAAAATTAGAAAATTTATTCTAAATATTTGTGCAGATTTTTCATAATTAAAATTAAATAATTATTTAAATTATTTTAGTATTTTAACAAATATGTTACCGATATGATCAAAATACGCGAATAGGGGCTATAAATGATATTTTTATAACTCGAAAAATTCTAGAAAAATTATTTTATGAAAACATAAATATTTTTAAAATATTTTTTAATTATTTAATTAATTTATTTTATTTTTAGTATCAGGTCTTAAACAGAATCTAATCCTGTAAAAGCCCGAACTAACTAAATTTTAGAAAAATAAAATTTTCTATAATATATAAAATATTTATCTAAAAATATAAGACTTTATAAGAATAATAAAATTGCGTAATGAAACAAAAATGAATAGTGCAAAAGACTAATTAATTACCAGTGTGAAATACGGATAAAAATGTTATAACTGTAATATTTATAATCCGAAAAATTATATAAGTGATATATTTGGAAATATTATGAAATTACGAGTCTAACGGTACTAATGGTATATTTTTTATATCTCGAGCCTCGGGACACGCTTTTCGAAGTCTGTATCCGAACGGGTTCGAAATAGGTCAAAATTTACCAATCTGATATTTTTTAAACAAATTTATATTACTACGAGCTATTCTACATATTTAAACTACACCTCGGCCTCTAGGGTTAAGGGCGCTAGATTGCCGAACTTAAGCTATCGTATTCCGGTTAGGGTTTCCAGGTGATTTTTCAGGTTTAGATCTTTGCCAATTTGGAAACTGATATTTTATGTTTAGACAACATTTTTAATTTGAGAAATTTATTTTACATTTTATTTTTGTAAGTATTTAATTCTTTTAACGTTTTCGGAATTCTTAAATTGGGTTTCATTTCCGAAAGTTAATCGTTATTTACTTTTTCATAATTTGTTTTTGAGCTTTATATTACCCGATTTTATAAGTCGGAGTTAAATATAGAATTTTTGTACATAGTGGTTTTGGAATTGAAGTATATTGAGTTCTTATTTTTTAAGGATTCTTATTTTCCTCAAGATTGAGAAGTTTTCGAATTCGTTGTGATTTAAGACTAGTCGAAGTTGGTTTTAATTTGGAGTGATTTTTTAGGGTTTATTTTGGAAGTTCATCTTAGAATTATTTACTGAAATTTTTCGGGGCTTACAAAGGTACCAACTAGGAACAACATCCAAGGCGATAGCAGGGGGACAATATGACCCTAACAGCAAGCGTTTCTTATGACAAACACTGGTGCTTAAGCACTTATCAGGTACCTATAAGAAACACTAAAATATAGTTTCTTGTGTTTGATGGTGATGGGTTTAGG